>JAMYXO010002434.1:2500-23845 GCA_033310375.1 Conus canariensis | reverse complement strand
TAGCAAAATGACCCGAAAACTGTTAAATAAAGTAAAAGGGCCCCCAAAGTGTGAAAAAAACATGGCCCCCCAGGAAAATTGATTTTATTTGGGAGCGGATCCGGATAAACAGGAGTCTCCAGGACGCCTTCGATCCTTGCGGAGGTCTGCTGTACACAGATGGTTTTTCGGGCCCCCAAATGACTTTCACAGGAGAGTTCATCCGGCTAATGTCCCCGATTTTTTTCCATAAAGAAAAGATTACTTTCAGCATGTGCACGCTTCTTTTGCTGTGCAAACCTGCAGAAAAGGCACAGAGGGTACCACTGACGCGGGAGGTTGTTCTCGGCTAAACCCAACGTCTGCATTCGGGCATCTTCTCTTCCATATCCACTCGGGGGTTTTTTCATCCTGATAGGGCTAGTTGACCCTCACCCGATCCACTCTTGGCTTTTTTTGTAAACAATTTGGGACAGACGTGGTACTTAGATTTTTTTCTGATTTAAATAGAGTGCTTGTTTTCGTTACGGGTATTGAGATTTGTGAACATTTTTGAATACATGGATGATACATGTATGAACATACCTTATTGTTTTGTGTTTTTTTCTAACATACATTATGGGTAATGTGACCCCACGTCATTAAACTATTTTGTAGGACGGGCGGTGTTACATCTTTTTAGGGCTGATGAAGTTTGCCTCTATTCTCACTTTGCCTGTCCTTCATCGCCCTCTTCATTGCTTTTCCTACCTGATCCCCTCTGGGTGAATTTTTGAAACCATGATCCAGTTATTGTCTTAATACAATGGCAATGTTTTATTTGAAAAAAAACCCAACAACAAAAAACACAATAAAAACAGAAAGTTTTTTTTTTTTTTTAATAGTTCGGCTATCAGTTTTCTTGTCCGATTAGTTTTTCCCAAATTTGTACATTGAAAAAAAATAGTGTGTGAGTGGATTGTTTTTTTTTCTGTTCTTTTTGGGTTCAGAAAAAGGGGGTTTGCGACTGTGGGTTGGGAAAATTTAGAATTTTTTTTTTTTTTATATAATGACGATGTCGAATTCTCATCCTGCTCCCTTCATTTCCAAAAACAAAAATTTAACCCGATTTCTTTCACAGAAGGCGGTATAACCGAGGTCTTCCACATAAGATATACAACATAAACCTGATGTCTTCTACATGAATCACATAATATACATTCTTTAAAGTCTTTTACATGAATGTAACAATGTCCCCTGGCATCGTTACCATTCACCACACTATCATCTATCTTTTACCAACATTAACCGTGGCATCCCAATAATTTTCCCGCACAAATTTTTCAGTATGATTAAATCTCTTTGATCAAGAAAAAATAACAATTATTGGATATCAACGAAATTTCAGTATCCCTCCTGGTCCGCCACAAATTTAATTTAAAAATGTGTTGGCCCCGATGTCCTCCACAAAAAACTGACAGCATTATCTCGATGTCCTCCACACAAAACTGACAGCATTACTCGATGTCCTCCACACAAAATGACAGCATTTCTCGATTTCCTCCACAAAAAAACGACACATTTCCGATTTTCCCAAACAAAAATGACCATTATCTCTTTCTCCACACAAAATACAGAAATTTTTTCCGAGTTCTCCACACAAAAACGACAGCATTACTCGATTCCTCCACACAAAACGCACATTACTCGATGTTTTCCCACAAAACTGACCATTTTTCTCTGTTCTCCACACAAAAACCCCATATTATCTCGAGTCCTCCACCCCAAAACTGACTATTATCTCGGTCATCACACAAAACCGACAGTATTACTCGATTCTCACAAAAAACCAACATTTTATCTCGATGTCATCAAAAAAACATATTACCTGTCCTCCACACAAAACTGACATTTTTATTCGATATCCTCCACCCCAAAATGTAATGGATTGGGGTTTTTTTTAAATTTCTCATTCCCCTCATTTTTATCGCAGAACCAAAACTTTGCTTCTTTTAACCATAGAAAATGGGTTTTCCTGGGGAAATTTTGGGGTTCTTCCATACAAATAAACTATTATTCGAGTGTCTTCCACAACAAAAAATAAAACACCAGTAACCCTTTTATATAAAAAAATTAACAATTATCCGATTCTTCCAATATACCTTTACCAGAAACTATCCATCCCAGTTTGTCCCAATTCTTTGAAAGAAAATAATAGTATTTTTCCAATATACTGTAATATTTAACTGTATATGAATTTTCAACCCTATTAACATATCTTCAACTATTCAACCAATTATCCTGAATCTCAAAGTATATTAAACAGCTTACCCCAGTGTCTTAAACTTATATAAAACGGCAGCATCCCATTTTTCTGAAAACTTTGGGTTTGATACCCCGAATTCCCCATATAGAAATACTGAAATTATCCAAATATCCCACACTCTGTTTCCCATAAAATTAACACTTTAACCCTATCCCTACAGAAATCAACAGATTTTAACCCATGCCCTTTTAGTTAAACTGTTACATATGCAAACCCTCTCCCCTGGGGCCCCCACCCCCTTACACCACACACTAAAAATTTAGTCCCTTTCATCTTCGCACAAATTTTACAAAATTACCTCAATATAACCCACAAGAATTAAGCCATCTTTTTAAATTCCTCAAAAATTACTGATATACTTAAAACGGGAAACACAGGTTATCTCGATGTTTTCCAGAAAAAAAAAACCTTTTATTGTTACTGGGGTTTGACATAAAAACTTTTTAATGCTGTTTTTTTAACATGGAATACAAATAATATCTGTCTTCAAAACAAATTTACCCCATCATTTGCCGTTTACTAGTGGAATTAAGAATAATCCACTGTCTTCAAATTTTTCAGTATTAAAAACGTTTCGACATAAAATCAACAAAAATACTCCTATCATCGTATAACTTTTTCACTGTCTTCAAAAAAATCCCCAACGCCCTTTTCCTTCCTGAACCCTGTGAAGTACTGAACGATAAAAGCTATTGAATTTCGTTTTTTTTTCTTTTTGGTCCCCTGTTTAAGACCTAAAAGGCCCCAAAAACGCGTTTTTTTTGTCTTGGGTTTTCTTACTTTCCCGGGGGGTTCGCAAATTTTATTTAAGTTTTGTTTTTGTTTTTTTCCCCCTCGGCCCCTCGTTTGCAACTAGATTCAAAAAAAATCAATTTTTCTGTTTTTGGAACTAAATTTTTTCCCTGAACATTTGAATTATCTACCCCTTCAACACAAGCGAAAATTTATTCTTTCAAAAGGGCTCCCCTTTTTCCGTAAACTTTACACAAATATAAACAAAACCTAACTTCAACATACAACACACACGCACAAAAAAAAAAAAAAAACCTCCAAAATTTCGAGAAACCGGGGGCCTAAAAAAACGAAAAAGAAATTTAGCTGAAGACCGTTTTTTCCCCCACCCCCCAAAAAAATTTTTTAACCCAAAAGAAAATTTTTTAGTTTTTTTTCCTACAAAACATCATACCCCCCAAAAAACCCCGGGGGGGGCAAAAACCCAAACTCAAAAAGGGGAAACCCGGGGTTTTTTAATGCTGTTTTTTTTTCCTTTTTTTAAAAAAACAAAAACCCCTTTTCCATGGGGTTGGGCAAAAAAAAAACATCAAAAAAAAAAAAAAATGGGAATTTCCAAAAAAACTTGGATAACATTTCCGGGGTTTTTTTTTAGAAATTTTTTTTTTAAAAAAGTTTTTTTGGGTCTGTTAAAAATTTTTGGGTTTTTGTTTTTTTTTTTTGTTGTTTTTCTCTTTTTTGGGTTGATGTTTGAATGTTACTGGGGTTTAGGGGGTTACTCTTTTTTCATACTAAACCAGGGGGCCCTCTTTTTAAAATTTTTTGAACCTTTAAATATTTTTTGGTAGTCGGTGGCAAAAACGGGTTGGCAAAAAAATTTTCCCCCCCTTTAAAATCCCCCCTGTTTTTTTAGTTTTCCCCCTAAACTTTTAAAACCCCTCACCCCTTTAAGGGGGTTTTTGGGGGTTTTTTACTCCCCCCCTCCTTCCTTCCTTTCCTTTTTTTCCCCCCCTCACCCACCCATCCCCCCAAAAAGGAAAACCCCCTTTTTTGCCCAGGGGAGGATTTTTAAAGAAAGGCAATGGTAAAAACGGGGGCTAATCACCCCAAAACTTCAGATTCCCCGCCATCCTGCCCCCCTTTCCCTCAAACCCCCTTTTGGGGAAAACTGTCTTGTACTTTTTTTTTTTCCTTTTTTTTTTTCCACACAACCCTTTCCCCCAAAATTTTCTAAAAAAACCTTTTTTAAAAAACAAAAACAACAAAAACAAAAACCCCCTGTATTTTTTTCCCCCCCCTTTTTTTCCCCCCCCAAACCTTTGCCTTTTTAAAACTAAACCCTCAAAAAAAAAAAAAAAAACAACAAAACAACAAAAAAAACAAAAAAAATTTTTCCCGTTTTTTCCCCCTTTTTTGGGTTTTCCCTTTTTCCTCCCCCCCCACCCCCGCTAGGGGAAAACACCCCCCCCCCCCCTTCCTTTTACAAAGATTCTTTTTTTTATTACAGGGCCCCCCCCTCCCCCAAAAATTTCCCTCCCCCTTTTTGGGGGGGGAAACATTATCTCCATGTAAACTTTATTTTCCAGCTAAAATTATCCCCCCAAAATTTTTTAATTCCAGGCTGAACATTATCTCCAAAAAACCCCCTTTGCCCCTTTTTTTTTTCATACCTTTTTTTAATTTCCCCTTTTTTGGGGCCAAAACCTCCCCCACCCCCCCCCCCCCCCCCCCCCCCCCCCCCCCCCCCCCTTCCCCTTGCCCTTCCCATTTTTCCCCTCTTCTTCCTCCACAACTTTTTCCCCCTTTTTCCCGTTTTTTTCCCCGTCCTGTTTTTGATTTTTCTTAGAAATTTTTTGTTCTTTAATAGATCCCCCCCCCCATTATTCCCCTTTTTTTTTTCCCCCCCACTTATTGATATTCCCCCAGGGATGATTTTGACCCCCCTTTTTTTCCCGGGCCCTTTTTCACCTTTCTTTCACACCCGCCCCCTTTTTCCCCCCCAAAGGGGGGGGGGAAAAAGGGGAGAATTTTCCCCCCAAAATGCCCCCCGCCTTTTTTAATTTTCCCCCCTTTTTTTGAAATTTTTTCCTTTTCTTTTCCCCCCTTTTTCCCCCCTTTTTTTTTCAAAAAAAAGCTTTTTTTTTCCCATTTTTTTGTTTTGGGGTGTGTGTTTTTTGTTTTTTGTGTGTTTGGGGGGGTTTTTTTTGCTTGCGGCTTTGTGATCCTAGTGGTGTCTGCGTGCTGTGTTTTGTGTGTGGTTTTGTTGTGTGTTTTTGGGTTTGTTTGGGGGGTTTTTTAAAACCCCTTTTAGATTTTTTTACTCCCCCATATCACTCTCCTTTTTTTATTTTTTGGGGCCCTTTTCCCTTTTTCTTTAAAGGGGGCCAACTTTTTAAAATTTAAAAAAAAAGGTTTTTTTTTTAAAAAGGGGCCCAAATCAAAAAATTTTTTTTCCCCCTTTTAAAAATCATATTCTTTCCCCTTTTTCCATATACAAAGACCCCTTACCCCCAACACAAATAAAATTACAACAAAAACAAAACAAATCCAATGATACGAAAATTTCATTATTTTAAATTTTCCCCTTTTAAAAAAAAAAAAATCCTATAACTTTCCCAATTTATAAAACAAAACTTTTAAATTTAAAAACTTTTTTTAAAAAACAGTATAAAAAAAATGTTTATTTTTTACTTTAAAACAATACAAAATGAATTATATTTTAAAAAACCTAAACAAAATGAAAATTTAAAAAAAGAACACAATTTTTTAAAAAGGGCCCCGGGGGGCCCTTTAAAGTTAGGTTGAACCCCCCCCCCCCCCCCCGTTGGATTTGAAAAGAGAAAGATCTTTCAAAAATTTGGTAGCCCTGAACGAGTCTTTTGTAAAAGGGCGGTCGTCAGCACAGGACCCGTAGTTGTCGGAGGGAGTGTAGTTTTTTAAGGAGATCTGAGAGAAAAGGGAAGGTCCATTTTCAAAAGAGCAGGGGAAAATTGATATTTGAGATTTTGAAACGAAAATATTTTTTTGAGACAGAAAAGAAAGTAAAAGGGGAGTGAAGAAAGGGGAAAAATGTGATAATATTTCCTGCTTACGACGACTCGAGCTGCCTGATTTTGGATTGGCTGTAACTTTTATCAGGTTTTTTGGGAAAGGGCCCGGCCAAAAGTAAAGTTGCGGGTAATCTATTTTTAATTTAGAAAAAGGTAAAAATGAGGGGTTTTTGTAGCATAGTCTTTTCCTAGAAAAAATTTTTTTTCCCAAACACCCCTTTTTTTCACACTATCTTTGTCCCCTTAAATTTTTTCCCCTTTCCCTTTAAATTTTTTTCCATAGGTAAAAATCATTCAGGATCTTTGGGTTTAACTTCTACCACTTGTCCCCAAACCTTTTCACCGTACCATTTACAAAAACCTGGTATATCGTTTTTTGCTTTTGGGGGGAATCTCAAAAATCTCCTTTTTCGCCTCCGCCCCATGCTGGTTCACCTAATCCAACCTTTTTTTTTTCATCGTCCTTTTTTTTCCCCCTCTGGGTCCCGTTCTTACGTGTATTTGGTCTTTTACCCCTTCGAGGGACCCAGTTGGGGGCCCCTTCCCCTTTTCCAGTGCAAAAACATTCAAATCCCCCATTCAAGATCCAAAAAAGTCCCTGAAACCCCCACTTAACTAACAAAACCTCCCCTCCCTTTAACAAATTTTTTTCCCCTGCTCTAAAAATTCTTTATGCCTTTTTTTCGCACCTATCTCATAAGTTTTCCACCCCATTCCCAAACTTCTTTAAATTGTGTTTTGGCCTTGACTTTTTGGGGTAGATCCTCTTTGTGAAATTTCATTTCCCCTTCCATTTTAAACCTACAACTTTAATACATTTTTCCCGCTTTCCCGTTTAAAAAAAGAATAAAATTGTCACCCCCAATTTGGTTGGACTCTACATAATTTGCTTTCCATCCCATTCGTTTTTTCTCATCCCCCCGTAAATCTTCTTATTTCGGTTCCTTTTCCCACCATCATTTGCCTTGCATGTTCGGGGGTTTCTTTGCCCTGTCTAGAGGGAAAAATGCAAAGGGGAAGGGCCCCCCACCTTTTCCCATTCTCAACTCCTCAGATTCACATTTCTTTAAAAACTCTTGGTCCCCGTTTTGATTACTCCTTGTTTTGCTCTAAAACCCACACCTACCATTTTGTTTTTCCCTTTTCGCAGATTTTGCTCAAATTTTAACACCGGGTTTTGGTCGACTCACCATATTACGTTTTGTTTAATCGATTTTTTTTTTTTTAAACCCGAAAAGTGAATTAAAAAAGTTAAGTTTTTTCCGTTTCAAACCCATTTCCAGGCCCTCTTATCCCTTTTAAACTTTCGGGCAGTTTCCTATCACCCTTCCGATTTTTTTTTTTAAACCCTTCTTACTTTTTTTCCCCCGTTTTTTTTATTTTTGAATTTTGCATTTCTTTTAAACCCCGCCTTTAACCCCATTTCTGTTTGCATTCCTGTCGTTTTTTGGTTTTAATCTTGATTTTCAATTCTCTGTCAACCCTGCCCATGTTTTGGGCTTCTAAATTCTCTGTTTTTAATTCGTATTCCCTTTAACCCCTCCTTTATTTTTGCTCATTTCTTTCTTAAAAAAAATTCCTGCCCCTTGCCTTTGTAGCCCTTCTTCCCATCCCCCTCTCTGAACCCCCCCCCCCCCCCACCCCCCCAAACAACAACAAAAAAAGAGGAAGGAGAACCCCACCAACGACCCCCTTTTAAACATCCCCAAACAATTTACATATTTTTCCCTTGAAAAAACTCACCCCCTCTCATTTAACTATTTTACCGCCCGTGCTTTTTTCCGCCTCGTTTTGTTTTCTTTCCCTTTTCCCGGCGTCACCCCCCTTTCAAAACATGTCCAGGCGTGGCTCTGTTTCTAACCCCAAATTTCCACTCCCACCCACCGCCATCCTTGTCCCTTATTCGACATTCCCTTCAGGAAAACAACGGTACCTTTGCCTGCCGTCCTGTCCCTCCATTCTGCACTTCCCCTTTTCAGGTAACAAGGGGAACCTTTCCCCCTGGTCCTTTCCCCCATTTTTTCAAATTTCCCCTTCAAAAACAACGGTACCTTGGGCATGCCGCCCTGTCCCTAAATTTTCGGGCACATTCCCTTCAGGAAAACAACGGTACCTCCCTTTCCCTTTTCCCTAATTCTGCACTTTCCCCTTGGGTAACAACGGAACCTCCCGTCCGCCCCCCTTTTTCTGCACTTTCCCCTTTTCAGGAAAACAACGGTACCGCCGTCCTGCCCCTGAATTTTTTGCACATTCCCTTCAGGTAACAAGGGTTATTCCCCGCCCTGCCCCCTATTCTGCACATTCCCTTCGGGGAAACAAGGGTTTCCCTTTTTGGCCTGCCGTCCTGCCCCTCCATTTGCACTTTCCCCTTCAGGTAAAAAACGGTCCCTTTGCCTGCCGCCCTTTGTCCCTGTATTCTGCACATTCCCTTCAGGTAACAAGGGTTTCCCTTTCCCCTTGCCGTCCTGTCCCTGTATTCTGCCCTTTCCATTCAGGAAACCCGGGGGCCCTTTGCCTGCCGTCAGCCCCTGTTTTTCGGGCACTTTCCCCTTTCCCAGGTAATACGGTCCCTTTCGCATGTCCATGTTTTCCCTTTCCCGTCCAGTGCTAAACTCTTTGGCCCAAACCCCTAAACCCCTCCTTTTCCCTTGTAAAAGTAAAAAAAAGGGAAAACCCGGAAAGCCCCATCTGTTTTCATTTTGGGGCCACTGACTCGTCACCTCTTACCCCCTTCGTCCAATTAAATGTCGATTAAAACCATTTTTTCCCCCATTCCTGAAAAACCACCCAAACTTGTTTTTCTATCTTAGTGTTTATTCCATTTTTTTCCCTTTCCCACCCACTCCGGGTCCAACGCCCCCCTTTGGGTCACCCAAAGTTTGGGTTCATAACCCCTTTTTTCCAACCCATGAAATTCCCCCATCCCCGAAGCTAAGTCTGTTTCCCCAACAGCCCGCTCCAAACTGGATCACTTCTGGGCCGGGGGATTTTTTTTAATTCCATACTTTTCCTTTTTAATTTTGCTTTTTTTTTCCCTTTCCCAAAGCCTTTTTGGACCCCCCACTCCGTTTACTGGACAAATTTGGGCCATGCTTCATTTCCCAAAGATGGCCGCATTTCCCCCACCGTGGGGTTGTTTGCATTGCTTTTGCCCTTTTTCTGTTTTGCCCCCCGTCCAGAATGAAAACCTTTCCAAAGTTGACCCCTGTCCAAAAATGCAACCTTTCCAAAGTTGACCCTTTTCCAACTGGAACCTTTCCAAAGTTGCCCCCTCCCCAGAATGCAACCTTTCCAAATTTGCCCCCTGCCCAAAGCAACCCTTTTCCCAAAAGTCTTGCCTTTTGCGTTTTTTTAAACGTATATTCCATACATTTCCCTTTTTTTTAAAAAATCTTTAAATTTCCCTATTTGTTTTTATAAATGGGGTTTAAAAATGTTCCCCCTTTTTCTTTACCCCATTTTTTCCCCTTTGTGTTCTTTTTTTTGTTTCGTTTTTTTATTCCATTTTTTCGCACTGTCTTATTTTTCTCCCAAAAAAGGAAACTTTTTTTTTTTTTTTTTTTAGTTCCTTTCCCATTTTTTTTGTCGAATAAATCTTTTTCTTTCATTTTTTCTTTTTTTTCTCACAAATTTCCCGCCTTTTCCCTTTTTCCATTTTTTTTTTTTTGCATGTCCCATGATGTTTGTTTTTTTTAAATTTATCATCCTTTCCCCAAACCCCAAGCCACTACCCTACCTTTTTCCCCCCTTTCCCTTTGGGGGACCTTCCTACCCCTAACTCCGTTTATGATGTCACATTGTCTGTTTTTTTTTTTATTACGTGTCCCCCTCTCAGTCTTTTTTTCCCCAAATTTACACTATTAAAACCCCCTTTCCCCACTCCATATTCAAAAACAGTTTCTTTATTTTCCCCAGTTTTTTCCCATTCCCCTCCCCGTCCCAAATTTTCGTGTCTACCCCCTTCTTTTTTCTTGTCTTTTCCCCTTCCCTTCATTTTTTTTCTGCCACCCAATTTGCATTTTTCATTTTTTTTCAGTTCAATTTTTTTTCGTACTTTCAATTCCAGTTAATGGCTTGAATGTTTCCTAATCATTGTATCATATTTTGCTCATTTGGCTGAACCCATCCCCCAAACATCCACTTTTTCCCCTTACCCGATCTCCCCCCCCTGTCCCCACCTACAAAATTCACTTAGTTTTTCCTTTCCCCGGGCTCCCCCCATGCGTGGAGTTTCCCCCTATTGAGCTCTGTTTGAGTCTGGTAACTTTTCACGTGTGAATGGTGAAAATTAGCGCCCCCTTTGGGCCGGGGTGATTTAAAGGATAGCTCCTTTTGGACGATGCTTACAAACCCTGATCAAGAAAAACGTTGTTAATACTGGGGGGGTTGCCACAAACCATGGCAGTGTCCCTTCCAATTCAGAACTGAAAACCCAATTTTCGGGGCCCCAGTTAAATTTTGGGTCCACGAAACCCAATGGCCCCAATTTTGGAAGACCCCGGTTTCCTTGTTAAACCGACCCCCAGGTGATAGAAATTTTCCCAAAGCAACCCCGTCTGAAACCAAAGTTAGGAGGGGTCCTTTGGAAAACCTGCCCAAAAACTTTTGACAGGGAGCCCTTTGGTTTCCCTCAAAAGGGGGGGGCCCCCCCCCCTGATAAATAAGGGGGGTCACTGTAAACTGGTTCGACACGTTTAGGCTCAGGGTCGTTGGTCTTTTTAAAATTTTGTTTTGGTCCCCCTTTGGGCATGGGGGGAAACAAGGTTTTGAGCTTGGATCAACCGTTCTCTCGCCCCCCCAAATCCCCCCCGGTATTTACTTTCCATTTTTCATATTTTTTTTGTCCACGGGGGGTTTGCACTTTCTTTCTTTTCTGTTCTCTTGGTTTTTTTTTCCTTTTAACGTTTTTTTGTTTTTCCTTTTTGACTTTTTCTACAGGACTGTTTTTCCCTTAAGTCAAGCTTTTATTATAGTGTTCTTTTTCCCGTTGAACCCAGTATATTTTTCCCCTTTGCATCCAAAGTGCCATTAACATTCACACTATCGGGCTGGCTTTCCCGTGGGGGAAAGGAAGTTTTTCCCCAGGGGGCCATTTTCAATCATTGCCCGGGGACAGAGTATGTGCCTTGTTTTGTATCTTCCCTTTTTTTTGGTTTTTAAAGGGAGCGGGGGATGTCGCTCTCCAGAAAATTTTTTTTTTGCCCTTTTTAAAATATCCTTTCCCATTTCCCGGTCACTGTGTGCATCTTAGAGGTTCTTGGGGTCCAGGAAAAAGGGGGGAAAACGGCTGGCAGGGAAAGGGGAAAAGCGCGGTAAGCAAAGTGGGTAGAGTTTGGGGGGGGTGGGAAGGTATGGAAATACACCATACGACGTTTTTTTAAAAAACTTTTAAGAATTTGGGTACAGTTTTTCGGAGTATGTGTAATAGATCGGTTTTTTGAGCCCGAATTTCACACCCAGTTTTTTTTCTGCTCTGCAAATTTAACCAGGGCATTCTACTTTCTTATCGCCCCCCCCATCCCGCTTTTACACTTTTGGGTTTTCCACCTCATCCTGTGTAAAAACTGTCCCCGTTTGTCCACCCCCATCCTGCTGTTCACTGTCTGTTGTCCACCTCATCCTTTTTTCTGTACACTGTCTGGTTTTCCCCCCTCATCCCGCTTTTAAAACTGTCTGTTGTCCCCCTCATCCTGCTGTACACTGTCTTTTTGGGCCCCCCCCCCATCCCGCCCGTACACTGTCTGTTGTCCACCTCAACCTGCTGTTTCACTGTTTGTTTTTTTTCAAACCCCATCCTGCTGTACACTGTCTGTTTTTCCACCTATCCCGCTGGTTTCACTGGGCGTTGCCCACCTCATCCCGTGTACACTGTCTGTTTTCCCACCTTTATCCTGCTGTAACTGTCTTTTGCCCCCCTCATCCTGCTTTAAAACTGTCTGTTGGGCCCCCCTCATCCGTTACACTGTTCCCCGTTTGTCCACCTCCCTCCCGCTGTACAAATGTCTGTGGTCCACCTCATCCTGCTGTAAAACTGTCTGTTTCCCCCCTCATCCTGCTGTTAAAATGTCTGGTTTGGGCCACCCCATCCCGCTGTACACTGTCTTTTTGTCCACCCCATTTGCTGTACAATGTCTGTTGGGCCACCCCACCTGCTGTACACGTCTGTTGCCCACCTCATCCTGCTGAACACTGTCGTTTTCCAACCCATCCCGCTGTACACTGTTTGCGCCCACCCCATCCTGCTGTACCTGTCTGTTGTCCAAACCCCATCCCGCGTACCCCGCTGTTGTTCATCTCATCCCGCGTAAAACTGTCTTTTTCCCACCCCATCCTTTCTGTACCCTGTCTGTTTGGGCCCACTATCCCCTTTTTCACTGTCTTTGTTGCCCACCTATCCTTTTTTGGGACAAATGTCTGTTGGGCCCCCTATCCCGTGTCCTGGGTTTCTGCCCCCCCCATTCCCCGCTGTAATTTTGGGTTTTCCCCCCCATCCTGGTACACTGTCCCCGTTGTTCAATTTTCTTTTCCCGTGTAAAAACTGTCTTTTTGCCCCCCTCATCCTGCTGTTTCAAATGTTTTGTTGTCCCCCTCATCCCGCTGTACACTGTCTGTTGCCCCCCCCATCCGCTGTACACTGTCTTTGCCCCTCATCCCGTGTACATGTTTGTTTCCCCCCCTCATCCTGGGTGTACACTGTTTGTTGTCCCCCTCATTGCTGTAAAAACTGGTTTCGCCCCCTCATCCCGGTTTTACACTGGGTTTTTGCCCACCTCATTCCCGCTGTACACTGTCTGTTGTCCACCTCATCCTGCTGTCACTGTCTGTGGTCCACCTCATCCCGCTGTTTTCACTGTCTGTTGTCCCACTCTCCTGCTTCCCCTGCTGTTGTCCAACCTTTAAACCTTTCTGTACACTGTTGTTGTCCCCCCCATTCCGGGTGTACACTGTTGTTTTTCCACCTCATTCCCGCTGTACCCCTGTCTGTTGTCCCGTCCATTGTGAACCTTTCCCCTTTTTAGTTTACATTCCTGAAACGTCCCCCTATTCCCCCCTTCTCCGTTTTATTCCCGTCCCTTTTTATTTTTTCCCGGCTCATTTTAACGTCGAATCCTCTTTTTTTTCAAACACATTTTTTAAATTTTTCCCCTTCTCTTTTTCACTGAATCCTTTTTTTTTTTCATTTACGGGAAAATCTGCTTTTCTCTAGCTTTTCCCCCTGTTTTTGAAAATTAAACTGTTTAAAAACCCCCCCTTTTTATTAGACCCTAGACGCTCCCCCGGGCTTGCGAGAATGAGGATCAAGGCACTCCCCCGTGCACGATTTCAGGGACGATTTCAAACTAGTTTTCACTTCCAAATTTTGGGCAACGGTTGGGGGTCTCTCAACAAATGTCGTCGCCAGCTCATCCTGGGTCGTCCTCTTTTTTCTCTGGCCCGCTGGGGTCCCCTTTTAAAGGCCTGGTTTGCAGGTTTGATGGGGTAATTCAAGACTTACCCCCCACCCGAGGCGTCGTCCTTCCCGACGAAAGGTTGACACGGGAAGCTGTTTTTGGGCAAAACTCCCTTTACCCCCTTCATTTGGTATAAAGCTGAAACCCTTTGATCCTTTCGTAGGCATTAGTGTCTAGAGCGTTAGTTTTTCCCCCTTTGGGGTCTTCTGTTGCCAGGTTGGGACAGCCCTTGCAACGTTGAAATCCACTGGAGTTATAAAAATTCAATTTTTATTTCAAAAGGGGGAATTTCTTGCTGGGCCAAAATTTTGTTCCTTTATTGAATTTTGATGTTGCCTTCCCCAAAAAAACATTTCCCGTTCATGATCCCAGGGCATTTGGGGTTGTTTTTTTTTGGAGCGCCCAGGTTTTTGAATTTCCCTTTTCTTCTTCCACTGCTTTTTGGGCGTTTAGAACGTCTATTTTGGCCCCGGTGTTTTTCCCCCTCCCGCACGTTTTTTGTCTTTTTTGGGACTGGGAAAATTGGGGCCATTGTTTTCCTCAAATTTGTTTCTGTCTAAAAAGCACCTGCAGAAAATTGAGTGGTGTTGCAAAAGGGGGCAATTTAAAACCTTAGAACCTGTCCCTTTTGTCCACTTGATTCCCTTTTTCCCCCCTTTTTTTGGGTTTTCTTTTTTCAAAACCCCGGTCAATTTGGGAAGTTTAAAAAGGGGGGAGGAGAGAGGGAAAAAACCTTGCCTTAAACCCCGGGTGACAACTTCAAAAACCCGCATTGTAGCCATCTTCCATCTTTCCCTGGGTTTAAAAATGAAAAAAAAAAAGGGGAAAATTTGGAAGGAGGTGCACCCACCCCTCTTTTAATTTTTTGGCCCCCAAACATTTTACCCTCTTTTTCCTCCCAGAAACTACCCGGTTTTCTTCCCCCCCTGTAATTAATTTCATTTCCCCCTGTTAATTTCCCCCCTCAGTTAATTTATTTCCCCCGCCACCCCACTTTCCTTCAGAACTCCCCCCATTTCGTGGCTTTTTTTGATTTCCATCCCCGCCCTTTTCGCCCCCCCGTCTGTTTTTTTTTATTTCCCAGGCCCCCCCCCCCCCCCCCCCCCCTCTCCTTCATCCCCCTTTTTTTCAATTTCCCCGGCCCCTCTCCCCGTCCAGTTTTTAAACCCCCTCCCTTCTGACAACCCGTTTCCCCCACATTTTTTCTGTGGAGGTGAAATGGGGGAAAGCGCCCCCCTGTTCTTCTTTTTCCCCTTTGGGGGTGCAAACCCCTAAAGTTTATCGGCCCCTCCCCCTTTACCCCATCCCCGCGCACCCTACTTTCAGTTGTGGGTCCCCTTCTAATGCCCGATCTCGTTCCCCCCTCCTTTGGGATATCCAAAATTTTTTCTTTTCTAGTTTTGGGGTTTTCTCTTTCTCACCGTTTTTCCCTTGTCATTCAACACCAGTCCAGTGTTTTCTAGTCACTCCAATTCTGCGTCTCATATCATTCACTCTTTGCAAAATAAAAAATTCTTTTTCCTTTAAAAACCCCCTCATCTCGCTGCCCCCAAAATTTCCCCTCACTTTACAATTGCTTTTTTTTCACTTTTGTGTTTTTTTTCACTCTTTTTTTCTCTTTCCCGCTGGTACCCCCCCTCCCCCCCCCCATTTTTACCTACCCCTTTTTTCGCTGCTTAACTTCTTAACAAATCTTTTCCAAAAGTCTGGTTTTTGCATTGTCTTGACCGTTTCTTTTTCTGCAAAATGTTCCCCCAATGCAACCCTTTTCCCGGCAAAGGTCTTATTTCAAAGGCCCGTTTTTCTGCATTTCATTCATTTCCTTTCCCCTTTAAACAATTTTTTCATTCCAAATTTGTCAAATATACGGCTTTTGTTTCCCCCCTGTTAAAATTTTTAGGTTCCCCTCATTTTCTTGTTTATTCTAAAGTCCCAAAATTTCCCTCCGGGTTTTCTTTGTTTAAAATTTTGGTGTCCCTTTTTTGTGCATTTAAATTAAAAACCCCTGTCCCAGTAGAGTTTTTTCTGTCACTATTAGAGTTTTATTTTTTTTCCCATTAATTTTACCCGTCAAAGTTTTCTCCCGGGCCCCCCGTTTTTTGGGTTCCCCCCTCGTGGAGTTTCCCCCTCTCGTGGAGTTCCCCCCCCTCGGGAGTTCCTTTCGTTTGCTTTCGTATTTTGGATCCACTCCATTTTCCAAATTAACCCCCATTTTCGTTTCCTGTTTCTCGAGGCCTTCCCCCAAACCCTTTAAATCCCGGGTTTTAAAACTGTCACGTTGTCTGATCTGTTAGCTATTTTCATTCACACCATTGTTCCTTTTCCCTTCCCCTGTTCCCCCCGTTCCCTTTCTTCCCATTTTTTTTCCGTCGCCCTTCCTCATTGTGCCTGTTTCGTTCCCCTTCCTCCTCAGGGCAGTTCAGTTCAATACTTTGTTACCCAATTTCCCTTTTGGGAATGCTCAAACTTTGTTCACCCTTTTCCCTTCTTGAATGCTCATCTCTGTTCACCCCCTTCCATTCTGGAATGCTCATCTTGTTCAACCTTCCATTCTTGAATGTCATCTCTGGTTAATTTCCCGCTATGCTGGTCCCAAAAATCATTCATCGCACTCGGTTTTGCCTAAATTTCCCACCCTTTTTCCCTTAAAAAATCTTTAATCCCTTTAACACACTGTGGTCTCCTTTTTGGGTTTTGGTTTGCGGGCCCCTCTCTATGCTTTTTCCCCGGTTTTATTTGGAGATGGGTTTAGAGCTTTAACGACCAACTGTTTTTCCCAAACAAAGTCGGGACAGTCTGGTAAAAGCCCCCCAAATTTGAAAGGTAAAACCCTTTGCAGTTTCATTGCCGGGTGATTTAAAAGGTGGGTTTATTAAGGGAAAATGGAGCAGAGCATGTCCCCCTCGAGTTCTTCAAACGTGTATGGGGCTAGCCCGAAAACAGTGGGCCCCTCCCTTTTTGAACTGAAAAAATGAGACTGAAGCTGTCTTTAAGCACTCTTTCCCCTCCTGTTATTTTTCTCCGTGGCCCTTAAACATGAGGCCCCTTAAACGGGCTGGTTTTTTTTTTTGGGGGTTGGGTGGGGAAAAGGGGAAAAAGGGGATGAGAAAGGTGAAAGGGTTGGGGGGGGTATGTGGAGGGGAGATGTTTTCAATTGTTTCTGCCCCTCAAAAACTTTTTAAACTAAAACAAAACCCGCAATAAATGTATTTTGATCGGTTTTCCGCACCCGAAATGTACACCGAGCGTTTTTCCATCGCAATATTGCCAGACCCATCTCTTGCTCTTTTTTTTTTTTCGCATCCGTCCTTCTCTTTTCCCCATTTTTACGTGACTTGCATTTCTGGAAAGCCTGTTTCCTGGCCCCTTCTTGTTTTCAATCCTTTAATTTTGTTCCCCCGATCTTCAGCATTTTTTAATTTTTTATCCCTTTTTTCAAAACGTTTCAAACTGTGTCCACTCTCCTTAACAAACCCTTAGTACCTCTTCTTCATGATCGCCTATACTCACCCTTGCTCTTCACCTTTTGATCCAAAAATGGGAGTCTTTTTTTTTATAACCTTCTCATCTCCCCCCTCGGAAGAGAGAACAGCCTTTGAATGGGAAATGGCCCTAGGGGGAATAAGAAATTTAAAAGGAAGCAGAAATTAGCAAAAAGGGGGGGGGGGTGTGTGTGTGCGTTTCGTGCGTGGGGGGCGTGGGGTGCATGCGTGCGTGCGTGCGTGTGTGTGTGTTTTGGTGTGTGTGTGTGTGTGTGTGTGTGTGTGTGTGTGTGGCCCCGGGGCGCTTTCGGCGCGCGGCGTCCGTGTGGAAATTTATAATAGGGGAAGAGGTTGGGTTTCCCATGGAATGAGACGTGAAGTGAATGCCCACATACTGTTCTGTGTTTGGGATTCCCAAATTTTGCCCAGATTTTTTAGGAAAAGGGATTGATATTGGGCTTGTGCCGGTCTGTTTCGCGATGTTTCGTTTTTTCTTGCGATGTTTGGTAAAAGTTCGCCCGAAAATCTGGGTTTTCCATTCTCCAAATGCAGTTGGGGGTTTTGGGATTCCCCCCCGGGGGTTGTCTCCTCCCCTTTTTTTTATTAGGGCCTTAACTAGGGTCTGAGCCTTGGTTTTTGGTCCCGGGATGTTTTTTGAGTTTGTGTTAAAAACGGTTCTGCATGTTGGGGAAACTTTTATTCCCTTTCCTTTAAAAAATCTGTTTTCCCCCCCCTGTTTGGGGCCCACACTTTCAGAGTTTTTAGGAGGCTGTTGTGATCTTCCCCAACTGTGCAGTGGGCTAGGAAGTGGTTTGGGAAATAGTTACAGAACACCCACGCCGTTCGCTTCCCCTGAACCTTTAAGCTGGGGAATGTAAACGGCTTTTAAAAATTCCTTTCCCCATCTTTACTGTATTTCCCAAAAGGACATGAAATTTTTTTGGTCGTTTGGGGGATTTCCCTTAAATTGCTAATATGAGAAAAATTTTGTTTTCGGGAAAGAAAACTTTGTCTTTGGAAGAATGAAAAGCTTTTTCTATTTTTTGCTTGCCTCAAATTCCCTGCAAACTCCCCCCCCCCACCTCTTCCCCCCCCCCCCTTTTCCCCCCAATTTTTGATAAAAAAATAACAAAAAACGCAATGAAATGAAAATAAAACAATATAAAAATTTTTTAAAATGGGTGATGACGCGGGGGGAACAAGCAAAATTTGAAAGAAGGGTGTTAGTTCCCCAATACATTGAAAAACAAAGACAGCAAAACCGATGCATTTCAACCCTTGGGGGTTCTTAAAGGGGGAAAAAATAAATCCTTTAACAAAAAAATACAAACAAAAGAACGAAAAAACCTTGTTTTTTTCCAGTGGTGGGGAGAATAGCCGAAGGCGGAAAGAAGGGGGTTTTGGGGGAGGAAAAGGGCGGGGGGGGGGGGGGTTTCGGGGGGGGGGGGGGGTTTTTGATAGATAGGGTTGTGTTCTTTTTTTGTGGGGGGGGTGTGATATCTTTTGAGGGGAAAAAAAGGGGGATTGTAAAATGGTAAGGGGGGGGGGGGGGAAATGGGGAAAAAAAAAAAATTTAAAAATAAAGGGGTAAATAAGTAAAAAGAAGAAACTTTAAAAAAAAAAAAAAAAAAAAAAGAAGTTTTGGTAAAAAAATAAAAAATTTGGTGGGGATAAAAAAGGGGTGGTGTTTTTTCGGGGGTTGGAAAGTGTGTGGGTAATGTTAATGAGGGAGGGAAGGGGATGGGAAAGAAAAGGGGGGGGTTTTAAGGGGGTTTTGGGAGGGGGGGGGGGGGGGGGGGAAAAAAAAAAGGAGGAAAGGGGAATGTGTTGGGGGTTGGGGGGGGGGGGGGGGGGGAAAAAAGGGGGGGGGGAAGAAAGGGGAGCCCCTATCCCCCCCTATGGGGGGGGGTTTGGGGGGGGGGGGGGGGGTTGGGGGGGGGTTTATAAAAATTTGTTTTTTAAAAAAAAAAAAAAAATTCGGGGAGAGTTCATTTTTAAAAGGGGAAAAATGTTTGGAAAATTTGTTTTTTTTGAAAAGATACTTTTTTCAATGAAAAAAAGGGGATCAATTGCACAAAAACCAAAACCCCCACACACACCACACCCCACCACACACAACCACAAAAACCCCAAAAAACTCACACACAAACCCCCACAAAAAACACCAACAACCAAAACCCAAACCCCCACAACCCACACCACACACCCAAAAACCCCCAAAAACAAAACACACACAAAAACCACAAAACCCCCCAACCACACAAACACATAAAACACAAAATCCCCCACACACACAACACAAACCCCACCCCCACCCCAACACAAACACACAACACAAACACACAACAACACACACACCACACACACCCACACAACACACAAAACACCCCCCAAAAAACTTTTTTTTTTCCACCCCCCCCTCCCCTATTAACCCCTTTTAAACCCCCCCCTTTCCCCAAAAAATAAAAACCCCACCCCCAAAATAAATACCCCCACCTCTTTTTTCACCCATCATGATGATTAAAGAAAATAATTTTTACCCCTCTTTGTGTGTGTGTTGTGTTGTGTGTGTGTGTGGTGTGTGTGGTGTGTGTGTGTGTGGTGTTTTTTGGTGTATGTGTGTGGTGGTTTGGTTTGGGGTATTTAATATGTGTGTGAAAATTTTCCCATTGTTCCCCCTAAAAGATCACACGATTAACTCCCTGAAATTGTTTACTTGTTCCCCCCCCCCCCCCCCTTTGTGTTGTGTGTGTGTGTTGTGTGTTGTGTGGTGTGTGTGGGGGTGTGTGTGTTTGTGTGTGTGTGGTTTGGTGTGTGTATGTTTTCATTGATCACGATCTTCTCTCAACAAACAGCAGCATATTGATGCCAGCACATTATTTCACCTGTTCAATGAACATCATCCCACAGCATTGTTTACTTTTTTAAACAACCAATAAATATGAACTCCCAACCTCCCAACCCCCACCCCCACCCCCCACCTATAGTGGATGAAGAGATATAAGCTTCCTTTGCCCCCCTTCCTCCCCCCCCCCCACCCACAACCACATTACCCCTTCCTTTTTTTCCTCCCCCCCCCCCCCCCCCCCCCTGCCCCCAATCATACCTTATCACCCATTTATCTTCCATCCCCTTCCCTCCCCTTTAACATTCCCCACACACCTTTCACAACTACCCCACGCATAACTACCACCACCTCTTTCATCACCCAGCCAAATCATTATTTTATTCACCTAAACTTCCTTTTTTTTTTTTTTTTTTTAAGTTTTTCTGTTCAAGAAACTTATTTAACCCCTCTATATATAAATAATTTTTTTTTCCAGTTTGCCCCCCCCCCCCCTTAAACCATTATTATCAATCCACCATAATCACAACCGTCACAAAAAATATCAAAACCACCCCACTAAACTAGACACACAACCCTATCGTATCATACAAACCCCCCCCCCCTCCCCCCACGAACCCCCCCCCCCTCCTTTTCCTCTCCCATAATCCCCCTTGTCATTTCCGCCTAGCGGCTATTCTCCCCACCAATGGACTAACAACAGATGAGTCATTTTCGTTCTTTGTTTTTTACTGTCTTAAATGTTAATGTGATTTATTTTTTTCCCCTGAAGAAGACCCAAGTGGTTGAAATGCATCGTGTCTTGCCCATGTGCTTTGTTTGTCAAAGTCATTGGCGGTAACTAACACCCTCTCTTTCTAAATGATTAAATACTTTGCCTACCTATTCTGTGAATCGGGTTTCCTCATCGTACATTGGAGCAGCAACACGGATTTTAAATTTCAAAGTTCTTTTGATTTGTCTCGCAAACCCCGAGCAGTGTGGCCAAACATGATGAAAAGTGAACACAACATTTACTGCATCAGGTTTCCAAGGTTCCACACTGTTCAGGTAGATGTACCTGAAACCCGGTAAGCGTGTTTGTTTAGTATTCCTTTTCTCCACCTTACTCGGATCAGTCCTTCATATGGAATGTACAAAGTGCAGCTTATCGTATTGACGTTTATTTGCCGTTTAACTGCAGTCAGCAGACCTCTGTACTGGAAGTCACCCACCATTGTTTCAGTGCTCTCTTTAATAATAATAATAAAATGAGACAATTTCTATAGCGCCCGTCCTAACAACGTAGGCTACAGGGCGCTTTACAAGTTTTAACAATTCAACATCTAAAAAGTATAAGCAGAAACACACAACACACACACACACATACACACAACACACACAACCACACACACCACACACACACATGCAAAACTCGCGTTCACGAGTCATAAGCATACACACATACACACGATGAACGCATACAGCATACTCGCGCGCACGCACACATACCGCACACACA
>JAMYXO010002433.1:0-23846 GCA_033310375.1 Conus canariensis | reverse complement strand
GGGGATGGGGGCTTAAAATGGGGGGGGGGGTTTGGGGTTTTGGGGGGGGTTGGGGGTGGGGTGGGGGGGGGGAAAACCCGGGGGGTGGGGGGGGGGTTGGGGGAACTGATGTGGGGGTTTTGGGGGTGGAGGGGAGGTGGGGATTTTTTGGGGGGGGGGGGGGGGGCCCAAGGGGAAGGCGGGGATATAAGGGGGGAAATTTAACCCCCAGGGGGGGGGAGGGGGGGGGGGGGGGGGGGGTTAGGGGCAAAGGGGGGGTGGGGGGTTTAGGGGGGGGGGGGGGAAGGGGGGTGGGGGGGGAGGGGTGGGGTGGGGGGGGGGGGGGAGGGGGGGGGGGGTTTAGGGGGGGGGGGTTGGGGGGGGGGGGAAAGGGGAAGGGGCCGGGGGGGGGGGGGGGGGGGGGGGGGGGAGGGGGGGGGGGTGGGGGGGGGGGGGGGGGGGGGGGTGGGGGGGGGGGGGGGGCGGGGGGGGACCCGGGAAAAAGAAAAAAGGGGATTTTGGAAGGGATTTTGGGGGCCCGGGGGGGGGGGTTTTTGGGGGGGGGGGGGGGGGGGGGGGGGGGGGGGGAGGGGGGTTTAAAATTAGGGGGGGGGGGCCCCCGGGAGGGGGGGGGGGGGGGGGGGGGGGGGGGGGGGGGAAAAAAAGGGGAAAAGGAAAAAAAATGACAATTCCCCAAAAAAGGCCGAAAAAGGAATTTTTTAATTTAGAAAAAGGACTTTTTTTTTGGGCCAGGGGGTTTGGGAAGGGGTTTTTGGGGGGTTGACGGGATTTTTTTGGTTTGGGGGTTTGGGGGAAAATTTTAAATTTTTTTTTGGGGCCGGGAAAAATTTTGGGGGGGGGAAAGGGGGGGCCCCTTAGGCCGGGGGGGCAGGGGAAAATGGGGGTGGGGGGGGGGGTGGGGGGTTTGGGTGGGGGGGGGAAAACCCAATTGGGGGGGGTAGGGGGGGGGGAAAAAGCCCCATCCGGGGAGGGGAGGGGATTTTTTTAAAAAAGGTTTTATGGGGGTTTTTCCCCCGAGGCCCCTTAAAAAAACCCCCAGGCGAGAGGAAGTTAGTAGGTCCAAAAAACCTTTTGGGGGGTTAATTGGGGAAAAAAAAAGGTAAAAAAGGGTTAAAGGGGGGGGGTGGGTTTTCGGTGGTAGGTTGGGAAAATTTTTGGGGGGAAAAAGGGGGAAGAAGAGGCCCCGGGGAAAAAAGGGGGGGGGAAAAAATTTTGGGGGGTTTTTTTTTGGGGGGGCCCCCAAAAAAAGGAAAAGAGGTTTGGGGGGGGGTTTGTGGGTGCCTTTTGGAAAAAATTTTGGGGGTTTATTTGGGTGCCCATTTCCCCCCTTTTCCAAAAAAATTTTGGGGGGGGGGGAAAGGGGGGGGGATTGTGGGGGAGGGGGGGGGGGGTGGGGGGGGGGGGATTTTTCCCCCGGGGAAAAGGAGGGTTTGGGGGGTGCCCTGTTTTTTTTCCTGGGAATGGACGGGGGCGGCCCAAACTGCCCTTGTGAGGGTTCACCCCCTCCTTTCTCCACCACGTCTCCCCTCCACTTTCTCCTTTGAATGATACTTTTTGTTTTGGTCCCCCCCTTTTTCCCCAAAAACCATTCCCCTCCCTGGGGGGGGGGATAGTCTGCCCCCCCCCCCCTTTTCCCCCCTCACTGTCTCCTCCTCTTCATTCGGGGGCCCCCGGTGATATCCGTCCCCTATTTTTTTTTTTAAAAAAAGGGGGGTTTTCACCCCCCTCTTCAACCCCCCCTCTCCCTCATCTCTGTTCCCCCCTCATTTTTTTTTTCCATATCCCCCTGTCGTGGTATGGTCCCCCCCCCCCCCCCCCCTAAAAAATTCCCCCAAACCCCAATTTTTTCCTCCATTTCTTTCCCCCTTGACTTGACATTTTTTCCCCTTTTTTTTTCCCCAATCATCATAAATCATTTTTCATCCATCATCTTTCATCATTAAAAAATTCATCATCTTTTTCCCCTCTTCATAAATAATAACCCCCAAAATCTTCATATATTAATAAAAAAATCATCGTCGTTTTTTTTTCATCATCTTCTTCTTCATCATCATCTTCATTCTTCATCATCTCTTGTTGATTGATTTTGATGAAAAAATTTTTTTAAAATTTTAATTTTAATAAAAATTTAATCAGATGATGAGAACTTTTTTTAAAAAAAAAAAATTAAAAATTAAAAAGAATGAAAAACAATAACGAAAAAAAACATTCCCAAAACAACCAAACACACACCCCACAACACACAACCCCACGCAAAAACTGTCACCGTGGGGGGGGTCCCAAAAATTTTTTTTTTTTCCAAAAGGGGTTTAGAGTAGTGGTGGTTCAAGATAGGGGGGTTTGGGGGGGCCCCGTTTTATTCCGTAAAAAGTTGTGTGTTGGGGTGTTGTGTGTGTGCGCGTCGGGTATGTGGGGGTTGGGGTTTAGTTAGTCATTTTTAGGTTAAAAGTTCCTCAGGGTTGGGGTAAAAGATTGGGCTAGGAGTTGGGGGGGGAAATAGGAAAAAAATTTATTCTTCATTCCATTTAAAAATTTTTTTTGAAGGAAAATGGGGGGGAAAAAGGCGGGGGGTTTTGGGTTTCCCCTTTCCCCAATTTTTTTTCCCCTTTTGTTATTTTTGGTTCTAAACCGGGAAGGGGGGGGCCGGTTTTTTCGGTTTTGTTGTTGTGTTGTCAAGTCTGTGGTTGTTTTGGAAAAATTTCGTGTTGTTGCCGAGCAACAACAGCCCTTTTGGGCAGGCGTGGCCCGCTTGCGGAGGGGTTTTTCTTCTTGACCAATCGTTGTTTTTGGGGTGGGGAGTAGAGTTCGCTTGTTTTCCCACCGGGGGGGAATGTTTTGGGGGTTTTCTTCACTTCGGTCCCTGGGTTCGCCCCGGGGGGGGACGTCCCCTTGTAGGTGCGGGGGCCCGCGCCCGTTTTTTTTGGGGAAAAGGGGATTTTGGGGGTTTTTTTTTTTAGTCCCCGGTCCTGTGGGGGTTTGGGGGGCCCCTTGGGGGCCCGTGTGAGCCCCCGGGGTTTTTCCCTTTTTTTCACCCGGGGGGCAGCCGTTGCAGAACTGGTGGGGTTTTATCGTTGTATGTCCGGTTGGTGATCTGTTAGGTTGGGGTTTTGTTTTTTTTTTCGTTGGGGGTTTTTTTTGTTTTTATGGCGAGTTGTACTGAAAATTTTTTTCATTTTGGGATTTGTTGTTTTTGGTTTTTTCGTTGCGTTTATGGTTGTTTGGTTTGATTCGTTTTTTTTCCCCTTTTTTAAAAAATTTTTTGGGGGCCGTTTTGAGTTGTCACTCTTTTCCTGTTTATTTTTGTAAGTTTATGTTTTTGGGGTTTCCCCGGTTGTTTTTCCCCGGGAAAAAGTTTGGATAGAAAATGTGGGTTGTTTAATAACCTTTTTTTGGGCGGTGATTTTGATATTTTTTTGGGGGTTTTTGTATTTTAAAAATTTTCCCCTGTGTTTCAAAAGGGGGGAAAAAATTTAAAATTTCCAAAAATTGTTTTTTTTTTGAGGATCTTTAAAACGAGTCAGGTCCCCGGGTGTGCCCCTGCGTGAATTTTTAAAAGGGGTTGTGCTCTTTTTTATTTCGAAAATTTTTAAAAAAGTTCGTTAAAAATTTTATTTACGATTTCGCAGGGGGGCCCGGGGACAGCATTGGAATGGGGTTTTTTTTATGTGTATTTTGGGCCCAAGGCCAATTTGTGGTCTTGGGTTTATCGGGGGGGTTTTTGGCCCCGTGACTTTTTCTTTTTTAATTGGTGTTTTCTTTCTTTCGTTACGATGTTTAAGGGTTTTTCGACGGGGGTTTTTCTTTTCGGTGAAAATCTGAAAAATTTTTTGGCCCCAAAACTTTTTTGGGACAGGGACGTGGGGCCCCCAGGGTTTTAAAGTTTTTTTAAAAAAGGGGGCAGTGTCACCGTGCAGGGATGAAAAAATTTGTGACAGAAAGGGGTTGGGGAAAAATATCTTGGGGGTTTTGGGGGGGCCCCAACCCAAAAATTTTTGAATTTTATTTAAACAGAAAAAAGGGGAAAAGGGGTTTAAATTTTTAAAAGGGGATTTTTGCTTAGAAAATCGATAGGATAAAAAAAGGAAGGGAAGGGTTTCAGCATGTAATATTGTTTGAAGTGTGGTTGTGTTGACATGACAAGGTTTAAAAACCCCGGGGGGTTAAAACGGAAAAGAGTTTTCCCTTTTAGAGGAGGGGTGGATGGAAATTTTGGCGAACAAATCATGTTGTTTCTGATATATGGTTGTAACTGACATTTTGCAATAAAGGGGTAATTTAATTTTGTGAAGGATTTTTGGCTCGAGCCGTTTTTTTTTGGGGTTTTGTAACATGCTGGAATAAAAAAACCCAAAAAAATATTGATAATTTTTTTTTTTTTTTTTTTTTTTTCCCCCCTCTGAGAGATGTGTATTAATACTGGTTATTGGTGGAAAACATTTTTTTTAAAAAAAATGGTTTTTCCATAAATTATTTAGTATTCCTTAAAGGGGGGGCCCGGGGGAAAAGGCCGTTTTTGGATTTTTTTAGATTGGTTTTTTTCTCCGGAAGGGGGCCCCTTGATTCTTAATTTCATATGTAATAGCGGGGAGGGGGGGGGGGAGTTTTTTTTTTAAAACCGCTGTTAAAAAGGGGGTTTGGGCGGGAAAGGGATTTTTTTTATCCCCAAAAAAGGTGGAGAAAAGGGGTTGGGGGATGTGTTCGAAATTAAAGGGGGGTCATCTCATGCCCGGGGGGGATGAAAAAAAGGGAAAAGATGGGAGTTAAAGTTTCCCCCAAGTAGCCTATGTGCCTTGATGACTCGGGTTTTTTAAAAAAACATTACATTTTGGGGCCCCCTACAGTTGTGTCAGCAGGTTCCTGTTCCGTCCGGGGGCCCCTGGGCCCAGCCCCCCCTTTCGAAAAAGCCGCGGGGGGGGAAAGGGTTTTGGGGCGGCCCCTTTCCACCCCCTTTTTTTTTTCCCCCGGGAGGGGGGGGACCCCCCCAGGCCGCCCCCCCTTTCTGGGGGGCCCAGCTTCCCGGTGCCGGTACTTTTCCCGGGGGGGTTTTTCCCCGGAAACTGGTTCCTCGTCCCTGTTCGGGCCCCCCCTGTGAGAGGGCCCCCCCCACCGGCCTTTTTCACCCTTGGGGGCCGGCGGGGCCTTAGAGGAGGGGGGGCCCCCTTTTCGACCCCCGGACCCGTCGGAGGGCGTCTGTTGTGTACGTTGGGTGTCTTTGCCAAAGCGGGGGAGTCAGCCCGGGGAAAAGGCCCACGGTCGCGCCGGGGTGCAGAGTCTTCGGGGGGGTGTCGGCCGGGGGGGAAAAGGCCACCCCCCTTTGCCGGGGTGCAGAGTTTTTCCGGGGGGGTTTTTCCCCCCCTGGGGGGGGCCCCACGAAAAAGCGCCGAGGACGGGCCCCCTTTCCGGGCCGGGTGGGTTGTCCCTTTTTTGGGGGGTTTAAAAAGGGGGTTTTTGGGGGTTTGGCAGTAGGGTTAGGGGTGTTAGCTACTCCCCTTTTAGGCCCCCTTGGGGCCCCCCCCACAATTTTAGGGTACTGGTCGTTGCCCCCCCTTGGGGGGGCGCACCCCATCAGTGCAGTAGGTGGCCCCCCGGGGTTTTAAAAAAGAAGGGGGGCCCCCGGGGGGAGGTTTTGGGGGGTTTGGAAAATAGTTAAGGGATTAGAGTCCCTTTGGTGAACCCCTTTTCCCTAGTGGGTTTTGTAAAACCCGGGGTGCGGGTTTCGCTGTGTACCCAGGTTTCCCGTGATTTACGAAAAAGGGTTTTTTTTAGGTTTGGTTAGGGGTTTTCCCCGGGGTTTTTTCGTTAGGATGGGTGAAATCACGGGGTTTTTGGATACTTGTGTGCAGTTGTGTTGTGCGTGAGTGGTTGGCCCCCTTGGGTGTGGGGGGAAATAAAAAAGCTTTTCGTGTTTGGGGAAAAAATTTTTTGGGGGCTGTGTTGTCTAAAACCCTTTTTTTGTGATAGGCGGGGGTTTGGGGTTTTGGAGGGCCTTTTCCCGGGTTAGAGGGCCCCTGACACTTTGGTGGGATGGGGGGGTATTTTAAAGGGGGTTCTGGGGTGGGGGGATAGGGAGCTAGAAGGGGGGGTTGGGGGGGTTTTTTTTCCGGGGGTTTTTGTTGTGTGAAATGTAAGGGGGGGGGTTGGTGGGGGGGGTCCCCGTACCCTGGGGGTTTGGGGACGTTTTTGTCCCTTTTAAAAACAGGATTTTTTATTGGGAAATTTGGGGGGGGCCACTTGTTTTTGGGGTTTGGGGGGGGGTTTTGGGGCTCCCCCTTTTTTGGGGGATAAATTTGGGCAAAAAAAAATTTTAAAATGGTTTTTGGTATGGTGATTTTATTACACAATTTTTTAAGGGGGGGGTTAGGGGGGAGGGTGCCGGAGGGAAAAAAGGTGTATTTTGGCCCCTTTTTCAGGGGGGTTTTCCCCGTAAAATGGGGGAGAGTGGTCCCCGGGCCCCTTGACTGTGCAAAACTGTGTCCCCCGGTTTTTCCTGGGGGGGTTTTAAAAAGGGGCAGTGAAAAACCCAGGTGAATGTGTTTTTGGGAAAAAACGGGGGTGCGCGCTGTGTTGGGGCCCTGGGTATGCTGTGAGTGCACCTGGATTTTGGGGGGGGAAAGTGCACGGTGATCGTGTGGGTGCGGCCCCACCAGGCCCAGTGAGGCCCGTGCTGGGGGAAAAAAGGGGCCCCCCGTGCAAAAAGGGGAAAAAGGGGGCCCACGGTGTCCCGTGGTTCAGTCCGTGACCGGGGAGTGCATTGGAAGTTTTTTTATGGGTTGGAGCCAATGTGGGTATAGGGGGTTTTTAGGTAAAAAAATGTGGGTGGAGTTTTGTTTTTGGTGCGTGCAATTGAGGTTTTGTGTACTTGTGCTGAGTTGCTTCGGGGCTAGTGCTTTTTTCGGAACCTCCAGTTGCGTTTCTTTTTCCCCCATACGTCCGTTTGTAGTTCGGGGGTTTTGGTGGGGGGTTACCCTTGTCTAAAAAACACCCGAGCCCTTCCCCAGTCCCAAACCCGAAAAGTGTCATGGATCCAGGCCCCTCGGCGGCCCCCAAAAAAACCTAAGGTTAGCCCCCCGGGGAGCGGGGGGGGACCCAAGAACGGGGGTCGGGGGTTTTATGAAAAAGTTTGCCAAGTTGGGAGCGGGGGGGGGGTTTTTTAGCGGGGGGAGACCTCGCCAAGTTCGTCACGGACTCAAAAAGAAAGGGGGAAAATGAAAAGGGGGGGCCCCGGGGGGGGGAGAAAGGGGGGAAAGGGGGGTGGGGAGGGAGGGGGGAAAGGGGGGGGGGGAAGGGGGGGGGCCGGGGGGGGAAGGGGGGGGGGAGGGGAAAGAGGGAAAAGGGGCCTTGGGGGGGGCTGGGGGGGGGGCCGGAGGGGACCCTAAAAAAATGAAGCAGAAGAAGTTTCCGAAGAGGAGAAGGAAAGGTTAAAGCAAAAGGATGAAGGGGAAAAAAGGTGGGGGGCAGAGGGAAAGTTTGAGGCAGAAGAGGAAGAAAAAAAGGGGAAAAATTTTTGTTTTGACAGAGGGAGTAAAAAATTGAAGCAAAAGAAGATCGAAGTTTAAAAAAGCAGCGAGCGGGGGGGAAAATTTGGGAAAACTGCGGGGGGAAAAAGATGGGGGAAAAAAAGGGGGCCCCGAAAAGGGAAAAAAAAAATTTTTGGACACGGCAAAGCCTTTTTTGAAAAAAGGGAGCGAGGAAATAAAAAGGGGGGAAGAGGGGGGGGGCCCTTTGGGGGGGAAAGCAGCGCATAGGAAATTTTTTTTTTGAGGGGGGGGAAAAAAAAAGCTTTTCCCCCTTTTTCCCTTTTTGGGGGGAAAACCGAAAACCGTGGACGCTTTCTTCGCCAATTTGTGCGGGTAGCCCAGATGAAAAAGTGGAGAAAAGACCTTCTTGGCCACAGTCTGATGTCGGGGGTTTGAGGGAAGGTTAGGGGGGAAGGGCGGTGAGGGGGTTTTTAAGTGCGGATGAGTTAGGCGACTATGATAATTTAAAAAGGGCCCCCTTTTTTAAGCCACTTTAGGCTAGCCCCCGGGGCCCCTCCCGAAAAATTTTTCAGGAGAAAAAAAGGGGAAGGACGCTCCTTGATTTTTTTGGGCCCCCGGGAGGGGGGGGAAGGTGAAGCGGTGGTTTTCCCTTGGTGTGCGGCAGCGGGCAAGGTTGGATTTTTGGGGCAGGGGGGAAAAAAAGGAAAATTGTTTTTCCCAAAAAGAAAAAAGGGGGTTTTTATCACCCTTTTTTTCTCCAGAGTTCCGATGGGCCCCCGGGGGAAGACCCCCCCGGGGAAAATTTTTTAAAAAAATTTTAAAAAACGGAAAAAAAGGGTTTTGGCAGGGCCCAAAAAAACGGGGGGGGGAAGGGGGCGAGGCAAGCCCGAACCTTTAAAAACCAGGCCCAACCTGGGTAATAGGGCGAAACAGATGGGAGCCCCCCCAAAAACCAGAGACCCCAACAGAGTGAGGGGAAAAATTCGGAAAAAAGGGGGAGTTCAGAAGGGCCTAGATCGCCCTTTTTGTTTCAACTGCAAGAACCCCGGCCCATCGCTGGGGGAAAAGCCCTGGCCCCATTCTGTTGGAGCTTTTTTCTTTGTTTGGGGACCAGCCCCCGTGGGGGTTTGGGCCCTACTTTTTGTGTCCCCTTTTCCCCTAAAACGGGGTTTTCGAGCCTGGGGGTTTTTTAGAATTTTCGGGCCCCGGGCCCCAAAGGATTACGGGACACGGGTGCCGGAAAAACCCTTTTTGGGGGCCAAAATTTTTTTTTTAAATCCCCGGGAGTTTCGTCACGGAGAGACAGCCCCCCGTGTGTTGGCCGGGGGCCAGGGGGTGGGGGCCGTTTTAAAATGGGGGCGGTAATAGTGTTGAAGTCACCATTAATCGCGGGAAGTTGGGGTTTTTGGGGTTTTGAATAGCCCTGTGGGGAAATCCTGATCGGAAATTTTTGCAAAGAGAGTAGGGAGACCGGGTTTTGGGGAAAACGGTGCCGGGGATACGCAGCCCGGCTTTGGGTTTTGGGGGCCCCGTGCGGGGCACGCGCCCCCGAAAAGGGCCCGGGGGCTGCAAAGAACCCGTACCATTTTTCCCCCTCAAAAAGGGAAAGTTTTTTTTGAACCCCTTACCCAGCAGTTAATTCAGATGGGCCCCGGTTTAAAAAACCTTTTGGGGGAAAAGGTCGGAGTGCGGGGGGGAAACGGGGGGCGCACTTCCCACCAATTTTGGGGCCCCAGTCGGATTTTGCACGGAAGTCTGGTTTTTTTTACTGGTCAGAGGGGGTTTTAGGGTAAAAAGGGGCGTAGGGGTCAGTTTTGCGTCCAGCTGAATTTTGGACCACGGTGTTAAAAATTTTCCCACGACGCCCCAAAGTCTGGTCATTGGGGGACCCCAAACCCCGGAGCGAGTTGGTCCCCTTTTTTTTTAAGGGCCCCGGAAAGGGGGCTGACATTCGCGGTACTGCCCAGTCATGTTTTCCCCCGGGGTCAGCTTTTCTGTGGACAAGGGAAGAGTTTCAAGAGTTCCCCTCGTGAAGATGCCACTGATGCGTGAGCCGTTCGAGGGGTTTGGGGGGGATGGACATTTTTTGGGGCCATCTTCCCCGCCCCCGAAGGGGGTTTTTCAGTTTTGTGTTGGTGCGGCCCTTTTTTGCGACAAGATACCCGGGAAAACAGTCCCTCTTCCCCCAGTTCAGGGGAGTGAGCCCTTTTGGGAGGGCAGCGTTCAACAGTGGACACGAAGGGGGGCCCCCGGGGGGGTTTTAATGTTGACAGAGGAAACCCAGTTTATGGTCAGATCTTGCGGGGTCTACCGACTATTAGCCTTTCGAGGTCTATTTCCACACCTTCCATGCGAAAGTTGAAATTTTTTTGGGGTTTGGAAACCCAAAAACGGTACTTTTAAAGCGGATCCCCCCCGGGGGAATATGTAAGGAGAAACCAGGTGATTGGGGGGGGTTTTGGAAAACCCAGCACTGTGTTTGCGTCCCAAAGGGGGGCCCCCCCAAAAAGGGAGGGGTTCCGGTTTTTGCCTTTTGAGTGCTATATGGCCCAAGGGGCGGGGGCCCCGTTGCAGATTTTGGAGGGGATCTTGGGGTTTAAAAAACCGGGGAAAGGGGAAAAAAGCTCCGAAACAGCGGCAGAATACGTTTTCAATTTGGGGGAAAAACAAGATGCGAAAAAAGGGCGGGGCTAGCAAGGGAAAAACTTGGCAAGGGCGCGTTTTTAGGTACAAGCGACATTTTTGATTTGGGGAAAAAAAACCCCCGGGAAAGATCACTGGGGGGCCCCCAAGATTTTTTTGTACTTGGGCCCAAAACCAAGAAAAAACAAATTGGAACGGGCATGGGGGGCCCCCTTTTCCCAGTACTAGAAAGGGGGGGGTGAAGCAGTTTAAACCGATAGTATTTGGGGGAAAAAAAAAAAAATTTTTTAAAAACAAAAAACCCCAAAAAAAAAGGGGTCATTCATGGAGCGCGCTGCAGACCCAACAGCCTCGGTAGCTGCGGTTTTCCCCCGGGAAAAGGGCCCCCTGAAGAGGAAACATTTTTTTCCCCTTTTGATGAAAAAAGGGGGAATTTTTCCCCTTTACCTTTCCCTTGGGGGCCCAAAAAAAAAGGGGCCAAAAAATTTTTTGGGGGTTTTTTTTTTCCCTTGCTGAAGACCAGCATTTTTAATAGGAAGTTGAACGAGTTAGGGGCCGATTTCGGGAAAAAGTACTGCTGATGTGCCCTCATGCAAAAACCTAGAAAGTGAGCATCAAGTTGTTTTTCAGACCCCCTTTCAGGAAAAAACCCAAAACCCAGTGCCTTTTCCCGCAACGAGAGACGGTTGGGGGGGAAAAGGGCAAAGTTTTGTTCAGGTGGGTGCGATTGGGGCCACCCCCCCGCCCCCTTTTATGCTCACCCATCTTTAATAGTTAAAAAAAAGGGGGGGGGAAAAGGGAAAAGGTTTTGTGGGGATTTCGGGGGGTTTTTGAATTTTTTCGTAAAAGTTCGAGGCTGAACCCATCCCGGGAAAAATCAAATCCCTTTTTTCCCCCAAGGTTGGAGAGAAGAAGGTTTTTTAGCAAAATCGACCTCGCTAAGGGGTATTGGAGATTCCCGATGAGCAGGGGGGGAAAACCCCGCGAAAATGCTTTTGCTACCCCGGGAAAAAAGGGCAATTCCAGGGTTTGGAAAGGTTATGCCATTTGGATGTTTTTCTTCGGGGGCCCGGTTTTACGGCATTTTTTTGGGGGGAAAATATTGCGCCACTTGAGAGCCCGGATGTCGATAATTTCATTGATGATTTTTCCCGGTGGCCCAGTTTTTTTTGGGGCCCCCCAAAAATTTGGGGGTTTTCGGCGGGGTTTCCAGTAAAATAAAGGGGAAAGTTCTTTGTCCCCCGGGGCCCTTTAAAGTGTTAGTGGGGGGAAAGGGAAATCCCCCTTTTTGGGGCCCCCGGTTTTGGTGCGGGGGAAAATATGGCCTGGCAGGAAAAAAATGCCCCGCATTATGGGGGGGGGGCCTTTTGGCCCCGAGCCCCCAAAAGGAGGTGCGGGGATTCCTGGGATTAGTGGGGGGGGACAGGAAATTTGTTTTTCCCCGGGTTTTCTGGGGGTTGCCAAGCCCCTTTTGATCCCCTAAGGAAAAACCAGGCAGGGGGGGTGGGGGGGAAAAGAGGCGAAACTTTTCGTTTCCCAAACCCCCGAAGCGGGGCCCCTTTTTCCAACCTGTCTGTTAAATTTTCCCCGGGTTTTTGGTTTGCCCCCTTTTTTTCTCCGACTGATGCCCTAAGGGGTGGGGTGGGAGCTAGCTCTGTCAAAAAAATACCCTGAAGAGATGCGGCCCCCCAGCATGGCCAGCAGGAAGTTAAGCCCTGCCCCCGCCGAAAATACCCGATAATAGAGAAAGGGGGGGTCTGGCAGTGGTTTTGGGAATACAAAAGTTTTTTAAGGGGGATTTGTATGGAACCCCCTTTATTGTCCGACCGTTTATTTCCCCCCCCCCTTTCTTAGAAAAGAAAGAAAATCTGTTAGTGGGGGGAAACAAGGTGGGGGGTGCAGCCGGGGACCGTTTTCCCCCTTTTGGGGTTTTTGGGAAAATTTTCTGGAAAGGACAATGTGGGGCAGACTTTTTTTGGGGCGCTTGCCGTTTTGAGAAAGGAAAGGAGGGGGAGAGTTGGGGAGAGACGAGAGAGGAGGGAGAGAGAGAGAAAAAAAGGGGTTCCCTTAAAAACCCCCGTCGTGGGGGAGGTTTTGGGGGTTTTTCGAAGCTATGCTTGTGTTGTTATCTTTTTGGTAGAGAATGGCCCTAGCAAAGGGGTTACTGGGGGTGTGGTGTTTTTTTGCCGTGTTACACAGCAGTTTGTGCGTAATCAGAAAAAACCTCAAATTATGGAATTTATATTTTAGTGCGTAAATTTTTTGGCTTGGGGCCCTTAAAAGGGGCCGGGGGTTGTTTTGGTCGTGCGAGGGGAGTTTTTTTTCCCCCGGGTTTTTATTAATGTAACCTGTGGTTGTTTTTTGTATTTAAAAGTTGATGTTGTTGGGATGGAAGTTTTGGTCTGCCCCCCCAAAATAACAGTAGGAGGAATTTTTAAAAATTTTTGAATTGGATTGTTTTGGTAGGGTGGGGGCCAAAAAAAGGCCGAAACGAGGGGGAAAAAATTGTTGGTTTTTTTAAACCCGTAGTTTTAAAAAAAAGGCAGGGGGGGGTTGTCCAAAAAAACCGGCGGGTACTAAACTTTTTACGTCCAAGTGTTTAAGAGTAGTGGGTGGTTCAAGATGAGGGAGCGGGGTCGCGGGAAAGCGTTTTGTGGTTTTTGTGTGGGGTGTGTGTGTGTGATTGCCGGGGGGCGCTTTTGTTTTGGGGGTTGGGGGGTTTTTTGCTTTTAAAAAAAGGTTTTTAAAAACCCGGGTTAGGTAGGAAAAATTAGGCTAGGTAGGGGAAGGGGCCGGGGAAATAGGACATAAAAAATTTAAATTTTTTTTCCCTTTCCCCTTTTTGGGTTTCCCCCTTAAATTAGAAAAATGGAAAGGAAAAAGGGGGGTTGGGGTTTTTTTTTCCCCATTGTTTAAAACCCCTTTTTTTTCTTTTTTGGGTTTTTCACCAGAGAAGGCGGGGGGAGGATATCGGCGTTTTGTTGTTGGGCAAGGGCTGTGAGGGTTTTTGGGTTTAAAAAAGTCGTTTGGGGTTTTTGCAAGAGCAAAACTAGTCCGTTTTTGGGGGGGCGTTTTTAAACTCTTGGGGGAGGGGGTTCACTTCCTTTACCAATTTGTTTTTTTGGGGTTTTGTGTGGGGGGTAGAGGTTTTTTTGATTCCCCACCGGCGGAATGTGTTGGGGTGCTTCACTTCGGTCCCTGGTGTTCGCGGGGGGACGTTTCCTTGTGGGTGCGGCCCCCGCGCCGTTGGGGTTTTTGGGGAAAAGTGCCCCTTCGATTTCATATTTTGTCCCCGGGTTTTTGTGGGTTTTTGGGGTGCCCTTGGCGTGCTGAGTCGGGGTGCCTTTTTTTAAAACCCGGTCAGCCAGTTGCAAAAAACGGGTTTTGTGGTTGATCGTCTGTATGCCCCGGTTGGGGGATTGTTAGGTTTTTTTTTTTGTAGTTCGTTGGTTTCTTGTATTTGGCGGTTTTACTGTAGTTGTCTCATTTTTGGGTTTTATTTTTGGTTTCGTTGGTTTTACGGGGGGTTTTTAGGGGTGTCTTTTTGGTTCCGTTATTGAAATTTTTTTGTCGCCGGTTTGAGTTGTCACTCTTTCCCGTTTATTTTTGTAAGTTATGTACTTTGTGGTTCCGGTTCGATTTTTCAGGCCCCGGTTTTTGGTAGTTTTTTTTGGGGGGTTCCCCATTTTTAAAACCGTTGGGGCGGTGATGTAGATATTTTTTGGGGGGTTTAAAGGGGGGTTTAAATTTCCTTTTTTTTAAAAAAAAGGGGTTTAAAAAAAGAATTTTTCCCTTTTTTTGGGGATCAAAATAGAGTCGGGGGGGGGAGGGGTTTTGCGTGAATTTAAAGGGTTTGCTCATTTCAGTGGGGAAATATTTAAAAGTTTTTTTTAAATTATTTAGATTTCGAAAGGGTTGCCTGCCAGATTCGAATCGGTTAAGGGGGGATTTAAGGCCAAAGGCCCAAAATTTTGGTCTAGGGGTTTATACGGGAAAATTCGGTCGTGCCATTAAATTTTTTAAAAATTTGGGGTCTTGCCCTTTTCGTTGAGTTTGGGTTTCGACGGGGTTCCCCGGTTTGGGGCGTGCAGTCTGAAAACTGTGGGGTAGGGTTTTGGGTTTACGGCAGTGAGCCATATGGTTAGAAGTTTTTTTTGAAAGTGACAGTCGTCACACGTCCCGGGGAAAAGTATGTTTTTGTGAAAAACGGGGTGGAAAAATACTTAGGGGGGGGGGAGGCAACCCAGTTATAAATTTTTAGTAACGGGAAAAAAGGGGGAAAGGTAAAGTTTAAGGGATTTGTTTAAAAAAATCGATAGGATAAAACGGAGGGTGGAAAAAAAGTAAATTGAAAAAATGGGTTGTGTTGAAAGACAAGGTTTAAAACCCGGGTTTTTTTAAAGGGGAGACTGAGAGGAGGTCTGGATGGAAATTTTGGCAACCCCAAAAAATGTTTTTTTTGAATATGGTTAACTGACAGTGAAAAGGGGGGTAATAATGTGAAGGATTTTTTGGTGCGAGCCGATTCTCTTGTGTGAACATGCTGGGGGAATTTTGAAAACCCCCAAAAATTATAATTTTTTTTTTTTTTTTTTTTTTTCCCCCTGAGAGATGTGTATTTTTAAATGGTTATTGTTTGGGGCATTCCTTGTGAAAAGGCCCCTTTCCTAGATTTTTTTTTTCCTAAGGGGGCCATGGGGTTCCCCGGGTTTGGGTTTCCCTTTGATTTGGGTTTTTTTCTCGGAATTGGGGTGTGATTTTTTAATTTCATAGTAATAGCGTGGATGGGCTCAGGGGAAAAATTGTTTTACCGGTTTAAGGGTTGGAGGAAATTTACCTGATTTTAAAAAAACCCGGGTAATGGGGTTGGGGGTGTGTTCGAAAATTCAAGGGGGACTCTCATTTCCCCCGTGGGAATGGCAAGGGAGGGGGGTTAAACTTTAACCCAAATGCCTATGTGCCTTGATGACTCAGGTAGTAGCAAAAAATTTTAGTGGCCACAGGGGTGGGGCAGGCGGTATCCCTTTTTTCCCCCCCTCCTGGAAAAGGGGGGGCCCCACCACCCCCAGTTCTACTGGGGCCCGTGGCCCCCAGGGCGGCCCCTTTCCAGGTTAAACCCGTTTGGTTTTTTCCCCCCCCGGGGAGGGAACCCACCCCAGGCCGCGCCCTTTTTTTTGGGGCAGGCCTTTTCCTCCGGGCCGCCGGGACTCCCGGGAGGGCCCGGCCCCGGTTCCCCCTCCCCCCGTTCCCCCGGGTTGGGGAGGGCCCCGCACCAGGCCCCCTTTCCTACCCCCTTGGTGCCCCGGGGGCCTTCCCGGGAGGAGGGTTTCCCCACGAGCCCCCCCCGGGAACCGTCGAGAGGGCCGTCGGGTTTTTGTAGTTGGGTGTCCCCGGGCCCATCGGGGAGGAGTCGGGGGCCGCGGGAAAGGGGCCAAAGGGGCAGCGCCGGGGTGCAGAGTCTTGGGGAGGGGGTCGGGGCCCGCGGAAAAGGGGACCACCCCAGTCCGGGGTGCAGGGCCTTCCCGGGGGGTGTCAGCCTGTGAGGGGCCACGTAAAAACGCCCCGGATGGAGCTTTCCGGGGGGGAGGGGTTTCCCCTGGGGTTTTTGGGAAGGGGGTTTTAAACGTTAGGCAGGGGGGTTTTTTGGGGGGGGGGTTTTTACTCTTTCCTCCTTTTTAGGGGTTGTGGCCAAAAGTGTTTGGTAACCTGGTCTTGCCCCCCTTAGGGACCCCAGGGGGATTTTGGGGCCCCCTTAAAAGGGGCCCCCGGGTTAAAAGGAAGGGGGGGCCCCGGGGAAGTGTTTGGGGGTTGCCCTAAAATTTAAAAGTTAGGTCCCTTTGGGAAAATCCCCCGTCCCTTTTTAGTTGTCAAACCCCCTGGGGGGTTTTTTTCCCCCCGGAAACCAAAAAACCCCTTTTAAAAGGGCCCCCCGGGCCCACAATCCCCCGGGGGGGCCCCCCAAAACCCCCCGCCCGGGGCAGGGGGGTTTAGGGGGGGCCCCCCAAAGGGGCCCCCCCCCCCCCCGGGGGGCCCCCCCGGGCGGAAAACCCCGGAAATTTCCGGGGGGGTTTTTTTTGGGGTTTTTGGGGGGGGCCCCCCCCCCCCCCGGGGTTGGGGGGGTTTTTAAAACCCCCAAAAGCCCCCCCAAAAAAGGGGGGTCCCCCCTGCCCCAGGGGGATCCCCCCGGGGGGGGCCCCGGGTAACCCCCCGGGGGGGCCCCGGGGGGGGGGCCCCAAGAGTCCCCCCCCCCCCCCCCCCCAAAAAACCCCGGGGGGTTCCCACCCCCCCCCTTTTTTTTACCAAAAATTTTAAAAAAAAACCCCCTTTTGGGTTCCCTTAAAAAACCCCCCCCGGGGAAAAACCCTTGGTTTTTTGGTCCGGGGGGGGGGGGGGGAAAAAATTTTTAAAAAAAAAGGGCCCTTTTTTTTAAAATTGTTTTTTTTTCCCCCCCCCCCCAAAACCCAATGTTTTTTTTGGGGGGTTAAAGGGGGAAAATTCCTTAACCCGGGAAAAGGGAACCCCCCTTTTCCCCCAAAAAAAAAAACCCAAAAACCCCAAAAACCCCCAAAATTTCCCCTTTTTACCTCCCCCCTTTAAATTTTTCCCCCACCCCCCCCCCCTAAACAAAAACCCCAAAATGGGGCCCCTTTTGGGTTTTCCTAAACAAATTTTTATTTTTCCTTTCTTTAATTTTCATTTAAAAAAAAGGGAAGGGAAAAAAAGGGAAAAGAAAAAAAAAATTTCCCCCAGGGGAAAAGGGAAAAAAGGAAAAAAAAAAAGGGGAAAAAAAAAAAAAAAAAAAACCCCGGAAAAAACCCCGGGTAAAGGGAAAAAAAATTTTTGCGTGGCCCGGCCCAACCCCCAAAAAATGGGCCCCTTTTTTTTTTTAAAAATTTTTTCCCCCCCCCCCCCCCTTTGTTACCCAAACCCCCTTTTGTGCTTTTTTGGGGTTCCCCCCAAAAGAATTGGGCATTTCACGGCCCCCCCCCCCCCCCCCCCGCCCCGTTTCTTTCCTCCCTTCCCGTCCCCCCCCACTTGACAGTATCATTGGGAGTTGCAAAAGGCTTTCCCACTCATACAAAAGATTATCCTCAAAAATTTTGTCAAAAACCCCCCCTAAAAAAAAACTCTGTGTTAACTTTTTATTGTTTACCCTTTAAAGAAGATTTTTTCTTCTCTTTTTTCCTCTTCTCCCTTTTCTCCCCTCTTTTTTCTTTTTTTTTTCCCCTTTTTCTCATAAAAACAGCAACAGCAATTTTGCAGCAATTTTAATGGGGAATTTAATTTTAAAATGAAAAAAAAAAATTTATCTTGAAATGGGATTGGACAATAATGATTATGATGATTATGGTGATGGCGGGGACAATGTACGCCTTTCTGTGGGGGTTTTTGAAGCAAAGAGGCTTTTTTAGCGTTTTAAAAAAGAAAAAAGTTTTAATAATTAGCCCAAAAAAGGAAAAAAGACCCCGAGCAACACCACACAACAACCACACAACCACACAAAACACACCCACACACACACACAAACCCCTTCTCTCTCTTCTCTCTCTCTCTTTTCTCTTCTCTCTCTCTCTTTGCCCCAAAAAAGTCAGTTGAATGGGACTTCGTCGAACAGGAGGTTAAATGTGTTTTTAGGGGTAAAAAAAAGACGAAGAATGAAATGGAGTCTTATCCAATATCTATGCAAGAGAATCTTAAAAGAACCTTTTTCCCCTTATTCAACGAAAGGCAATGTAAAAATCGGGGCCAACTTTTCTTTAACAACCCTAAGTCACGTATTTTTTTAAATCTTCCAGCATGGGACGGAGGAAAAAATGTCCCCAAAAGAAGGCTGGGAAAATTTTATAGAGTGCAGCAAAGCTGCTCTTTTTGGCTGAACCCTAACAACAATAAATTTCACGACAGCTGTCAAAAGAAAAGAGATCAAAAATTGTTTTTAAAAATGTCTGGGAAAAGCCTTTTCAATTTCAACCCCCCCAAAAAACCCTTTGCAAAAAAGGGTTTATGATTGCATGGAAGGAAAGGCAATAATGGTCTTTACAAAAAAGAGAAAATTGCGGTTAAAATTTATTACGATTTTACCTGATTGTTGCCCTTTGTGTTTAAGATCCTTAGGATTCTCGCGATGTTTGGGGCTGAGTTTAGTCTTACACACACACACTCAACACCCAAAAACACACACACCACACACACACACAACCCACAAACACAAAAAAACACACGCACACAAAACACACCCCACACACAATTTTAATACACGTACCATGCACGCGCAAATTTTCCCCCCTTTTAAAAAAACACGTATATCAAGGCAACAGAATTAGGTTTTTGGGGTTAAAAAAGGGGGGTCCGGTATTGGTAAGCCTTGTCTGTGATGCCCTCTCCCCTATTCGTTTTTCATGATTTTCTTCCCTGGCTATCTGGGTTATCAGGTTATTATGTCCGGCTATCCGGCTTATCAGGTTATATGCCCGGCTATCTGGCTTATCATTTTATTGCCCGGCTATCTGGCTTATCAGGTTATATGCCGGCTATCTGGCTTATCAGGTTATATGCCTGCACTCTGCGCTTTGATGACTAATCATCACATCACGATGTTTATAGCCCAGCCGACTTTGAAGGCCACGTTAGGAGTGTTAGTCAGTTGAAATGAAGATTGTGCAGTGTAGAGTTGTAACAAAATGAGCAAATCATAGATTCTAGAGCACAGTCGGTAGATGAAAAAATAGGTGGACGGCAGAAAAAAGAAAACGAAGGATAGAAAGAATGAAATGAAAGAGGGGAAGAAGAAAAAAGGAAAGAAAGAAAGAAAGAAAGAAAGAAAGAAAGAAAGAGGTTGGTTGCTTGCATTCAGGAGATGACAGTGACCACTAAATGGGTTAACTGATAAGAAATTTGAGAAAAAGGGGTTTGATAAAAAAAACTGCAGAAAGCACGGCAGAAAATGAATGATTTGTGAGTCTGGGCTTGTCTAGCACTGACAGGGAAGAAGATTCTCTTTCGTATCTGTCCTCATCAATATCACCCCGTCCTTTTCTGTGAGTTCACAATATTCTGTGCATCAGAATCATGATGCACCACTGAGTTGTTCCCCCTGGACAGTCTCTGACGGTACTCTGACTTCATGTTCGATGTTACTTGCAAGTTACCTGATTTACCAGTAAAAACAAAAATCGCCCCAAATCACCTCGATTAAAAACTCCTTACCTTTCGTCTTGAAGCTTTATCTCTTTCTTTCTGTTGCAGTGGATTGATCAGATTCAAACTGACATCCCAGATATAAATGACAGCAGATGTAGCAACAGCATGAAGGAGGAGGAGGAGGAGGAGGAGGAGGGAGGAGGAGGAGGAGGAGGAGAAAGAGCAATACTCCGTCACGAGAAACGGTCTACCTTTCACCCCCCCCCCCCCTAATGAATTTGTCATATGTATTTTTTGGTGCTTTTAGAGTGTATAAATCACGAAAAATCATGTTAAACATAAAAATTTTTGGGACGCACTGTCCCTTCTGGCTTAATTTTGAAGGGTACCCGTCTCAGATGCCGCGGCTGCTTTTCGTCGGTCCGAAACGTTTCATAAGTTTGGTGATCACCTGTGTTTTTGTTATTTAAGCTACGAGAATTTCCTTTATGTTTTTGTTGACAGTAATGCCTTCTGCACGATAGACAATAATCAGAACGATAATAAATGCAAAAGGTGACCGCAGTAAAGCTACGTGTGTACCCACCGTATGTCACACGTTGCGAACAGTAAATTTGCCAAGTGTTTGCAATAAACCTTTCTCTCTCGAAAACTGTGCAAACTTATTAGAAACAAAGTACACACGTATCAAAGAACAGTTCTTGTCATTCTTTTGAGCTATGCCACATCACCATGGGCCTATGCTGATGCCCTCTGTTGCCGGGTTTTTCTCCCTACCTTTATTTGGCTTCGACGCAAACTTAAATTCTTTACAAATTCATATTGGGACTTTTTATTGAAAATAAATTAATGTGCACTTTCCAAGTGTGAGGCATATGTGTGTGTGTGTGTGTGTGTGTGTGTGTGTGTGTGTGTGTGTGGTGTGTGTTGTGTGTGTGTTGTGGGTTTATGATGATTGTTCTCAGATGCTGGCAGGGAAAGGTATTTTTTTTTCATGGTGACATTCTGCCAGACTGTATTTTAAATCAACCAAAAAATTCAAACATTCTGAGTCGCTTCCCCGGCCAAGTAGAAAAGCGACTCTTCTGATAGGTAGGCTATTAACAGCTTCTTCTTCGCCGTTGTAGAGTCTGGAAAATCCACAAGGAAGTTTACCATATTGCTGGCAGGATGGGCGCCCTCCTCTTTGCGGAAACCCCCTGGTTCCAAGGTACCATCAACGTTCCCATCCTCCATGTCCATTCTTGCGCTGGAACATCAATATGGGTTCGAGACCCCTTTCCCAAAAAGAAAATTTTATTTTTTCTCCGTTTGAGGGGCTTTTGAAATTTTGTTTCATGGAGGCATGCTTGCCTGCCAACGTTTTTTAATGTTAAAAAGGGTCATCTAAAATCTCTCCTTGGTAGGGGCTTTTGGGGGTCATTGACACCGGTAAAAAAAATGTTTGCCGTCTTACACGGTGAAGGTTAAAGATGGGCTTTACTTCTTCACGAGGGCCCCCTGGACCCCCAAAAGGGGGCAATTGTTTTACAAATTTTGGGATTTGTAAAGAACTTTGGGGTTTTTTTAAAATTTTCCAAAACCCCTTTGGGGAAGACTTTTGTTCGCAGCCGGAAGCAGAAAAAGCAGGTGGCGGTGCAGTGCTGTTGCCCGTATGCGTAGGGGGGGGCAGTAAAGTTGAAAAAACGTTTTTTTTCCCCCCCCCCCCCCCCCCCCCCTTCCCCCCCAAAACCCCCGAATCCCAGCCCCTTAGCCCCAAGGGGTGCGGAAAAAAAAAAAAAAATGTCCAGTGGGCTCTTGACGCGGAAAGCTTTAGCCATTCCTTTTTAGCGTAACACGGAAAGGGGGAAAAATTAAAAACCGTTTTTGTGTGGTTTTTTGGGGTTGGGGTTTGGGCGTCCTTTTGCGTCGGGTCATCTCCCGGGGTTTTCAGCAGGAAGGGGTTCTCCCCCCAAAATTTCGCATGACTTTTTGCCCTTAAATTTTTGGGCCCCATTTCATCTTTGCTCCAAACGTTGGAAAAATTTTTTTTCTGAGTGCTTTTGTTTTGTCGTTTGACAAAACCCCTTTTCCAGTCTGCGGGAAAGCTTGGGGGCTTTCCCCTTTACGATGATCTTATCGCCGTCCTCCCCTTTTTCCCTTTTCCCTCGCTTTGATGAGTCCGTTTTGTACATGTCGTACTAAAAACCACCCCCCTTCCCCCTTTGGAGCATGTCAAAATCTTTGGCTGACCCCCCAAATTGGAAAGGGGAAAGCTGTTGAAAAACAGTGAAACATGCTTTGAAAAACGTCAAAAACCGCGTCCTTTTGGGGGGTTTGAGCGGGTCTTCCATATTTTTTGGGAGGTAGTTGAACCCTTTTCTTTGCGGGCCCCGCAAGGAAAAAGCAGTCCCCAAACTGAAAGGGGACAGGATAAGTTGGTATTTTAAAAAAATTTTTCGATTAGTTAAAACCGTTTCCCTGTGCCTTACAAGGATTTTAAAGGCACTTCCCTTGTTGTTTGTATTCCACAACCTTTTCTTGGAGTTTCTTGTGGACTTTTTTTGTTCACCGATGCTATCGTTTTCGATTTAGCCCGTTGGCTGGTTCAAAGAAATTGTCATTTGCCTCAGTCTCTGCGTGAAAAAACGCCCCCTTCAGGGCTTTACCAGCTTTTTCTGCCCCCAAACATCATGTGAATGGGGCGGGGACAGATGCTCCAGATGACAGGCGATGAGTTTGACGAGGTTTCCCTCAAAAAGGGTCGATGAAACTTTTGATTGCATCCTGAGTCTTCATGACGTTGCTTTCGCTCTTTAGTATCTCAGAAGGACGCAAGTCACGATATTACTGCAACCCCCATCACCTTGTGCCATGCCAGCCATGTCGAGTAAGATACTTTGACCTCTCAGGGTTGTCCTGACCCATCTTTTGGGGGGGCCCCCTGGTTTGACACAGTCTCGTGAGACCAGCGCCCCTCCGGAGTCCTCCTCGGTTTTGGGGGTGATTCATGAACTTTCTTCATGGTTTGTCACTGCACGCGACTGCTGGGAAAAGAAGGGCCCTTTCCACGCTGAAAGCACCCCCCTGCGCATCTCCTTGGCTCCAGGAGTGACAAGTCAAGTTTTCCAAGAAGACTGGAAGGGGTCAGGTAGCAGCGTGTTTTGTCCCCCGAAACGAAAGAGGTCTGGCTTTTTGGGACATCGTTTTGTGCGTACAGAGGAAGTCGGTGATTTTGCAGCCTCAAGGGGCGCTGGGCAAGCCATAATGATTGATGTCGAAACCAAAATTGTGCGGGGTTTTCCCCAAAATTCTTTTTCTGACCTATCTCTGAAATGTTCGTACTCTCCATGAAATAAGATAGCTTCATCTTGCTGAAGCTCAGTCAACGTCTTTTGAGAAGAAACATGAGGGGGTCTGGGTTTTATCATGCTGTTTCTGACAGTGTCGGAAATGACATGTCTTATCTCTGATTTCAAGATATCTTTCCAGCAGCAAGCGTTCTGACTCTCAAGCATTGTCTTAGGCAGAACAATGTTGTTCATTGTTTGCCCAAAAGACCGTTGCCGGAACCAGAAGAGATCAGACCTGCTTCAGAAGGATATCTCCGAACCCCGAACCTCCACTTTTCCCCCCGCTCTTTTGGTACGCGAGGCAAGGTGGACAGCACCCATCAGAATAAAATGCTTTTGTACCGGGCAGGTTGTTCCCCAGATCGGGGAGCTTTTATACAACCCCCGGGTCAAACGTAGTGATAACGTACTCTTGTCCCAAACCCCTTTTCGTGGCCTTTCTCAAGTCAAGCACTCCTGACTGTCTTTACTCGGGGATTGGGTGAGGTACAGGGTAGTGTCCAATGTCTTCTTTGCCGGGGGTTTGCCCCCCTGTGAAAAGAAGCCACCCCCCTGGTTTTTTCCTGATCTGACTGCTGCTGTATTTCCAGAGAAGAATCCCCTGGGGGTTTGAACTTTGAACCTCAACGGTCCAGTGCCTAATTGCAAAAGGTGGGCTTTTCCCCCGGTTTCGAAGCATTCTGGTAAATTCCTTGTGTCAAATCACGACTGAGAAAAAAAGCTGTCAACCCACGTATCAGAAGAGTCGCTTTCTACTTGTGCAGGGAAACGAATCAAAATAATGAGATTATGGTTGTTTAAGTACGTCGGCAGATGTCGCCATGAAAAAAGAAACCTTCCAATGCCCGCATTGAGAACAATCATCATCATCAAACACACACACACCCAAACACAACACACACACACACACACACAAAACACACACAAAACCACACACACAAAATATGCGCCCATACTTGGAAAGTGCACATTTAAATTTATTTTCAATAAAAAATCCAAAATTTAATTTGTAAAGAATTAAAATTTTCGTCGAAGCCAAATAGGGGGGAGGGGAGATACCCCGGCAACAGAGGGCACAGCATAGGCCCCTGGTGATGTGGCATAGCTCAAAAGAAAGAAAAGACTGTTCTTGATACTGTGGTGTACTTTTTTTAATAATTGACAGTTTTGAGAGAGATGGTTTATTGCAAACACTTTGGCAATTTCTGTTCGAAAGGGTGACATACGGGGGGGCACCGTAGCTTTACTGCGG
>JAMYXO010002432.1:0-23846 GCA_033310375.1 Conus canariensis | reverse complement strand
GGGGGGGGGGTGGGGGTTTTGGGTGGGGGGTTGGTGGGGTGGGGGAGGGGTGTGGGGGGGGGTTGGTCGTGGGGTGGTAGGGTTGTGGGGGGGGGTTGAGAGGTGAGTGGGGGGGTTGGGGATGGGGGGGAGGGGGAAATGGGGGGGGGGGTGTTGGGGGGGGGAGGGGGGGGGTGGGAGGGGGGGGGGGTGGGTTTTGGGTGGGGGGGGGGGGTGAGTGGGGGGGGTGGGGGGGTGGTGGGAGGTGTAGGGGGGTGAGAGGGGTGGTGTGGGAGGGAGGGTGTTGGGTGGGGTGAGGTGGGGGTGAGGGGGGTGAGGGGTGGGTGTTGGGGGGGGGGGGGTGGGGGCCATGTGGGTGTGGTTGGGGAGGGGGGGGGTGGGGGGTGGGATGGGGTGTAGGGGGGGGTATTGGTGGTGGAGTGGTGTGGGGGGGGAGGGGGGTGGGGGTATATTAGTAATGTGGGGGGAGCGGGGGGGTGGGTGAGGGGGGGGGGTGGTTTGTGTGGGGGGGGGGAGGGGGGGGGTTTTGGTTGGTGGTGAGGTGGTGGGGTGGTGGGTGGAGGGGATGGTAATTGTGGTGGGGGGGGGGGGGGGGTTTGGTTGGGGGGGGGGGGTGGGGGTGGGGGGGGGGGTTTAGGGGGGGGGGTTGTGTTAGGGGGGGGGGGGGTGGGGGTGGTGGTGGGTGTGATGGGGGTGGTGGGGTGGGTGGGGGTGGGGGGGGGGGGGTGTGGGGGTGAGTTGGGTAGGGGGGTGGGGGGGGGGTGAGAGGTGGGGTAGGGTGAAGTGGGTAGGTGGGAGAGGTGGGGGGTAGTGGGGAGAGGTGGGGATAGTGGGGAGAGGTGGGGTAGTGGGGAGAGAGGTGGGGGTGGTAGTGGGGATGGAGAGGTGGGTGTGGGGAGAGGGGGGTGTGGGGGTAGATGGTAGTGGAGGGGGGTAGTGGGGAGAGGTGGGGTAGTGGGGGAGAGGTGGGGTGAGTGGGGGTGAGTAGGTGGGGGGTAGGTGAGGGGGTAGTGGGGAGAGTGGGGTAGTGGGGAGAGGGGGTGAGTGGGTAGTGGGGGAGAGGTGGTTGGGTAGTGGGTGAGGAGGTGGGGTAGTGGGGAGAGGTGGGGTGTGAGGGGTGGGTGATGGTGGGGGTGGGGTGGGAGGGTGGGTAGTGGGTGAGAGGTGGGGGTAGTGGGGGTAGGTGGGGTAGTGGGGGGGGGGGGGGGTGTGGGGAGAGGGGGTGTGGGGGGAGGGGGTGGTGGTGAGAGGTGGGTAGTGGGGGAGAGGGGGGTAGTGGGAGGGTGGGAGGGGGAGGTGGTGGGGGAGAGGTGGGTAGTGGGAGGTGGGAGTGGGGGGAGGTGGGTAGTGGGGGAGGGGGTAGGGGGAGAGGGGGTAGGGGGAGAGGTGGGTAGTGGGGAGAGGTGGGTAGGGGGAGGGGGTAGTGGGGGAGGTGGGTAGTGGGGAGAGGGGGGGTAGTGGGGGGGGGGGTGGGGGAGAGGTGGGTAGTGGGGAGAGGTGGGGTAGTGGGGAGAGGGGTAGTGGGGGAGGTGGTGTGGGGGGAGTGGGAGGGGGGGGTATGGGGAAGAGGGGGTGTGGGAGGGTGGGGTGGTGGTGGAGAGGTGGGTAGTGGGGAAGAGGTGGGGTAGTGGGGAAGGGTGGGGGTAGTGGGGGAGAGGTGGGGTTGGGGGAGGTGGGTGTGGGAGTGGTGGGGGGGGGTATGGGGAGGGTGGGTAGTGGGGGAGAGGTGGGTAGTGGGGAGGGTGGGGAGGGTGGGGGGTAGTGGGTGGGGAGGTGGTGGGGGAGGGTGGGGTGTGGGGAGAGGTGGGGTAGTGGGGAAGAGTGGGTAGTGGGGGAGGGGGAGTGTGGGGAAGGTGGGGGTGTGGGGAGAGGTGGTAGTGGGGGAGGTGGGGGGTAGTTAGGGGGGGTGGGGGTAGGGGGGAGAGGTGGGTAGTGGGGAGAGGTGGGTAGTGGGGAGAGGTGGGGTAGTGGGGAGAGGTGGGTAGTGGGGGAGGTGGGGTAGTGGGGGAGGTGGGTAGTGGGGAGGGGGGGTAGGGGGTGGTGGGGGGGTATGGGGAGAGGTGGGTAGTGGGGAGAGGGGGGTAGTGGGGGAGAGGTGGGTAGTGGGAGAGGGGGTAGTGGGAGAGGGGGGTAGTGGGGAGAGGTGGGGTAGTGGGGAGAGTGGGTAGTGGGGAGAGGTGGGGTGATGGTGGGGTGGTGGGGAGGGGGTGGGGGGTAGTGGGGGAGAGGTGGGGTAGTGGGTGGAGTGGGGAGGGGTAGTGGGAGGGTGGGTGTGGGGGAGAGGTGGTATGGGGAGTGGTAGGGGATGGGAGGGTGGGGTAGTGGGGGAGAGGTGGGGTAGTGGGGGAGAGGTGGGTAGTGGGGAGAGGTGGGGTAGTGGGGGAGAGGGGGGTATGGGGGAGAGGGGGTAGTGGGGGAGGTGGGGGTAGTGGGGAGAGGTGGGGTAGGGGAGAGGTGGGGGGTAGGGGGAGAGGGTGGGGTAGTGGGGAGAGGTGGGTGGGGGGGGTGGGGTGTGGGAGTGGGGGAGGGTGGTAGTGGGGAGAGGTGGGGTGTGGGGAGAGGTGGGGTATGGGGGAGAGGGGGTTAGTGGGGGAGGGGGGGTAGTGGGGAGAGGTGGGGTAGTGGGGGGGTAGGGAGTGGGGGGTGGTAGTGGGGGAGAGGTGGGGGTAGGGGGGAGGGGGTAGTGGGTGGAGGTGGGTAGTGGGGGAGGTGGGGGTGGGAGTGGGGGGGAGGTGGGGTAGTGGGGGGGGTGTGGGAGGTGGTAGTGGGGAGAGTGGTAGTGGGAGGGTTAGGGGGAGAGGTGGGGTAGTGGGCGAGATGTGGGGTAGTTGGGGAGAGGTGGGGTAGTGTGGGAGAGGTGGGTAGTTGGGGAGAGGTGGGGTAGTGGGGGAGAGGTGGGGTAGTGGGGGAGAGGTGGGGTAGTGGAGGAGAGGTGGTAGTGGGGGAGAGGTGGGGTAGTTGGGGAGAGGTGGGGTAGTGGGGGAGAGGTGGGGTAGTTTGGGAGAGGGTTGGGTAGTGTGGGAGAGGTGGGGTAGTTGGGGAGAGGTGGGGAAAGTGGGGGAGAGGTGGGGTATTGGGGAGAGGTGGGGTAGTGGGGGAGAGGTGGGGTAGTTGGGGAGAGGTGGGGTTAGGTGGGGGGAGAGGTGGGGTAGTGGGGAGAGGTGGGTAGTGGAGGAGAGGTGGGTAGTGGGGAAGAGGGTAGGGTAGTGGGGGAGAGGTGGGTAGTTGGGGAATGTTGGGTAGTGGGTGAGAGGTGGGGTTAGTGGTGGAGAGGTGTGGTGTAGTGGGGGAGAGGTAGGTAGTGGGGGAGAGGGTTGGGGTAGTAGGGGTGAGGTGTGGTTAGTGGGGGAGAGGTGGGGTAGTGGGGGAGTAGGGATGGGGTGGGTAGTGGGGGAGAGGTGGAGGGTAGTGGGTGAGAGGTGGGGGATAGTGGCGGAGAGGTGGGGATAGTGGGGGCAGAGGTGGGGTACTGTCAGAGAGGGGGGGTAGTGGGTGAGAGGTTTGTAGTGGGGTAGAGGTGGGGGTAGTGGGGGAGAGTGTGGGTAGAGTGTAGTGGGGGAGAGGTGGGTAGTTGGGAGAGGTGGGGGTAGTGGGGGAGGGGAGGGTGGGTAGTGGGGGAGAGGTGGGTAGTGTGGGAGAGGTGGGGGTTAGTGGGGGAGAGGTGGGGGTAGTGGGGGAGAGGTGGGGGTAGTGGAGGAGAGGTGGGTAGTGGGGGAGAGGTGGGTAGTGGGGGAGAGGTGGGTAGTTGGGAGAGGTGGGGGTAGTGGGGGAGAGGTGGGTGTAGTGGGGGAGAGGTGGGGGTAGTGGGGGAGAGTTGGGGTAGTGGGGTGAGGTGGGTCGTGGGGGAGAGGTGGGGGTGTAGTGGGGGAGAGGTGGGGTAGTGGGGGAGAGTTGGGGATAGTGGGGAGAGGTGCGGTAGTGGGGGAGAGGTGGGGTTAGTGGGGGAGAGTTGGGGATAGTGGGGGAGAGGTGGGGGTAGTGGGGGAGAGGTGGGGGTAGTGGGGGAGAGTTGGGGATAGTGGGGGAGAGTTGGGGATAGAGGGGGAGAGGTGGGGATAGTGGGGTGAGGTGGGTAGTTGGGGAGAGTTGGGGGATAGTGGGGGAGAGTTGGGGATAGTGGGGGAGAGGTGGGGGTTAGTGGGGTGATGGTGGGTAGTGGGGGAGAGTTGGGGATAGTGGGGGAGAGGTGGGTACTGGGGTGAGGTGGGGGTAGTGGGGTGAGGTGGGTAGTGGGGTGAGAAGTGGGGATAGTGGGGGAGAGGTGGGTAGTGTGGGAGGGAGGTGGCGGTAGTGGGGGAGGTGGTGGTAGTTTAGTGGGGGAGACCATCCGGTGTGGCGAAGTGGTTAGCGTCGCGGACTCCTGGCTGGGAGGTTGTGTGTTCGAATCCCATCAGAGTCATGTGGGTTTTTCTGCCCCGACCGGCTCCTTCCCAGAGTTGAGTTTGCTGCCGACTCAGTTGGGAAGACTGGGACGACACTGTTGAGTTCCATGCACTTAATAGATGCGTTTCTGAGAGTGTTGCTCAAATTTCCTGACCAACACGGCAGGTGCCTGTATCTCTCGTGCCTGGTTGACGCCGGGATATATTATGAAAGGAAGCGTAGAGTACAGCCCTGTCATGTAGTCTCAGACCGAAATGGAAATCCGTTAGCATCGTCTTAATCATCTTCATTCTCATTGATCAGCATTAAAAAGTCTCAAATTCTGTGGCCCTTCATGCCCTGCTCTCATGGTGACCTCAATTTCGATGTCCTCTCCACGTCTGTGGCCTTGGTTTGGTTCCGTCGGGGTCACCGGTATCGGCGAGTCCATGGGGGCTGTCGTTGGACGGACGTGGTGGCGCCCTCCGGAGGGAGAGCTCACTCGCGCCGGCTCCGCGACTAAGCAATTATTGTCGTCAGTAGGGGGCTTAGTATATGGTGTCCTGCGTATGTTAGATCAGAACAGGCGCCACTGAACACCACCGAAGTGACTCGGCAGCAGTGCAGTGTCTCCTCTGGTGGGTTGCCTCTTGACGACTTGACATTGACTGCTCCCTGTGGATTGCTGGTGCCGGGGCTGTGGCGGGGCTGACAGGGCTGTGGCTGTGGACGGGGTGTCGGAATGAGGGCGTGGGTGCACTGCCTCTGAGGCGGCGCAGAGGTTGGGACAGCAAAAAAAAAAAAAAAGTTTAGTGGGGGATAGGTGGGGATAGTGGGGGAGAGGTGGGTAGTGGGGGAGATGTGGGGGTAGTGGGGGAAGAGATGGGTAGCGGGGGTTTGGGGGAGAAGTGGGGCAGTGGGGGAGAGGAGCAGTGAGGTGGCCAGGTCAGGTGGTAGTGAGGTAGGTTGTGGTGCCAGTGTTTATTCTTGGTATGCAGTTTGTGCTTTACACTTGTTTATTTGCCGTGTTGTTTGATGAGTGTAGATATGGACATTCATCTGGTCAGGACGCTAACAGTTTTAGATACTAACAATACAAAAACAATAATGATGACAGTAAAAGAGAATGTTAGACGTTAACTGCAAGCCAAGAAGAAAAGCAACCCTCTCCAATCCTTTCTTCACAGATGTCGCACATGACTCATGTTGATCCTCTTTATCCTCGACAGATGTGTCAATATCATGCACATTCACAATCGTCACTGGTTCTCACCAACCAACAACAAGTAACGGGAACCAGTGCAACAGTGTGGCATATAGTAACAAAGAAATATTATTTTGATATAGAAGTATAAGCATTGGTCAACTTCTCTAATACAAACATACCCGTCAAGCTAAAAAGAGAACAGTAACCATAGCCCTTGGCCTCCTATGTACAAATACAGCTAACCGCTGTCTACACCTCCATCCCACACCATCTCCATTCACTCACTCCCCTACACAAGCCAGTCCCGTATGCTGTCACCACAGCCACTTTGTAAATGTGTCAAGCCCAACTCCCCTCTCTTCGCTCTCCTACACGAAACAGCCCTAACCCGTCCCATATACAGACACGATCAGCTTTTGCTCTTCGTTTCTTTGAATTTTGCTGGAAAGTTTCATTGACTGTACCGTAGCGTTCCCCTTCCCCACACACACACACAAAAAAAAACGTGTGTGTGTGTGTGTGTGTGTGTGTGTGTGCGTGTGTGTGTGTGCGTGTGTGTGTGTGTGCGTGCGCGCGCGCATGTATGTGTGCGTCTGCGCGCGCGTGTGTGTGTGCGTGTGTGTGTGTGTGTGTGTGTGTGTGTGTGTGTGTGTGTGTGTGTGTGTGTGTGTGTGTTCTTTCTTAGTCAGGAATTACTTTTTGTCCATGGGGTATAAGCTATGACAGTCTGATTGTCTGTAAGAAACTTCTGATTGTCTCTAACACACTGAAAAAAAGAAACCAAAACCATTTCCTCATTTATCTTACACATATTTGTGTGAAGGGTTGCGACAAACACATTTACAAAATTGATTGGCTAAGGGAAATACAGCGTCAGTCGTCAATCATAAGTAATATACAGTGACAGTTCCCTAACATTTATTTGATGACTGACCGTGACTGTGTCCCATCATTGATGAGTGATGGTGACAATGTCTTACCACTCATGATTGATAGTGACAGTGTCTCCTCATGGATGATGAACAGTTAGAATGCCCCACAAAGGATGACTAACAGTGACGGTGCTCTATGATTGGTGATTGGTAGTGAAAGTGCCCAGTCAGTGGTGAACGACATTGACAACTGCCCATCATTAATGACTGATACTGACAGTGGCCCATCATTAATGACTGATACTGACAGTGGCCCATCATTAATGACTGATACTGACAGTGGCCCATCATTAATGACTGATACTGACAGTGGCCCATCATTAATGACTGATGTTGACAGTGGCCCATCATTAATGACTGATACTGACAGTGGCATATCATTAATGACTGATACTGACAGTGGCCTATCATTAATGACTGATACTGACAGTGGCCCATCATTAATGACTGATACTGACAGTGGCCCATCATTAATGACTGATACTGACAGTGGCCCATCATTAATGACTGATACTGACAGTGGCCCATCATTAATGACTGATACTGACAGTGGCCCATCATTAATGACTGATACTGACAGTGGCCCATCATTAATGACTGATACTGACAGTGGCCCATCATTAATGACTGATACTGACAGTGGCCCATCATTAATGACTGATACTGACAGTGGCCCATCATTAATGACTGATACTGACAGTGGCCCATCATTAATGACTGATACTGACAGTGGCCCATCATTAATGACTGATACTGACAGTGGCCCATCATTAATGACTGATACTGACAGTGGCCCATCATTAATGACTGATACTGACTGGCCATCATAATGACTGATACTGACAGTGGCCCATCATTAATGACTGATACTGACAGTGGCCCATCATTAATGACTGATATGACAGTGGCCCATCATTAATGACTGATACTGACAGTGGCCCATCATTAATGACTGATACTGACAGTGGCCCATCATTAATGACTGATACTGACAGTGGCCATCATTAATGACTGATACTGACAGTGGCCCATCATTAATGACTGATACTGACAGTGGCCCATCATTAATGACTGATACTGACAGTGGCCCATCATTAATGACTGATATGACAGTGGCCCATCATTAATGACTGATACTGACAGTGGCCCATCATTAATGACTGATACTGACAGTGGCCCATCATTAATGACTGATACTGACAGTGGCCCATCATTAATGACTGATACTGACAGTGGCCCATCATTAATGACTGATCTGACAGTGGCCCATCATTAATGACTGATTTGACAGTGGCCCATCATTAATGACTGATACTGACAGTGGCCCATCATTAATGACTGATACTGACAGTGGCCCATACATTAATGGACTGATGACTGTTGACAGTGGCCCATCATTAATGACTGATACTGACAGTGGCCCATCATTAATGACTGATGTGACAGTGGCCCATCATTAATGACTGATACTGACAGTGGCCCATCATTAATGACTGATGTCTGACAGTGGCCCATCATTAATGACTGATACTGACAGTGGCCCATCATTAATGACTGATACTGACAGTGGCCCATCATTAATGACTGATGTTGACAGTGGCCCATCATTAATGACTGATACTGACAGTGGCCCATCATTAATGACTGATACTGACAGTGGCCCATCATATATGACTGATACTGACAGTGGCCCATCATTAATGACTGATACTGACAGTGGCCCATCATTAATGACTGATATTGACAGTGGCCCATCATTATATGACTGATACTGACAGTGGCCCATCATTAATGACTGTGTACTGACAGTGGCCCATCATTAATGACTGATACTGACAGTGGCCCATCATTAATGACTGATACTGACAGTGGCCCATCATTAATGACTGATACTGACAGTGGCCCATCATTAATGACTGATACTGACAGTGGCCCATCATTAATGACTGATCGTGACAGTGGCCCATCATTAATGACTGATACTGACAGTGGCCCATCATTAATGACTGATACTGACAGTGGCCCATCATTAATGACTGATACTGACAGTGGCCCATCATTAATGACTGATACTGACAGTGGCCCATCATTAATGACTGATTGACAGTGGCCCATCATTAATGACTGATACTGACAGTGGCCCATCTATTAATGACCTAGATGATACTGACAGTGGCCCATCATTAATGACTGATACTGACAGTGGCCCATCATTAATGACTGATACTGACAGTGGCCCATCATTAATGACTGTATATTACTGACAGTGGCCCATCATTTAATGACTGATATGACAGTGGCCCATCATTAATGACTGATGTTGACAGTGGCCCATCATTAATGACTGATGATGACAGTGGCCCATCATTAATGACTGATGTTGACAGGTGGCCCATCATTAATGACTGATTTGACAGTGGCCCATCATTAATGACTGATGTTGACAGTGGCCCATCATTAATGACTGATACTGACAGTGGCCCATCATTAATGACTGATGTTGACAGTGGCCCATCATTAATGACTGATACTGACAGTGGCCCATCATTAATGACTGATGTTGACAGTGGCCCATCATTAATGACTGATTGAGTCCATTAGACTATGAGTGGCCCATCATTAATGACTGATACTGACAGTGGCCCATCATTAATGACTGATACTGACAGTGGCCCATCATTAATGACTGATACTGACAGTGGCCCATCATTAATGACTGATACTGACAGTGGCCCATCATTAATGACTGATACTGACAGTGGCCCATCATTAATGACTGATACTGACAGTGGCCCATCATTAATGACTGATACTGACAGTGGCCTATCATTAATGACTGATACTCACAGTGGCCCATCATTAATGACTGATACTGACAGTGGCCCATCATTAATGACTGATACTGACAGTGGCCCATCATTAATGACTGATACTGACAGTGGCCCATCATTAATGACTGATACTGACAGTGGCCTATCAGTAATGACTGATACTGACAGTGGCCCATCATTAATGACTGATACTGACAGTGGCCCATCATTAATGACTGATACTGACAGTGGCCCATCATTAATGACTGATGTTGACAGTGGCCCATCATTAATGACTGATACTGACTGTGGCCCATCATTAATGACTGATACTGACAGTGGCCCATCATTAATGACTGATGTTGACAGTGGCCCATCATTAATGACTGATACTGACAGTGGCCCAACAGTTATGAACGACAGTGCAGCATCAGTGATAATTGACAGTGACAACGTACAATCACTTATGACCGATTAAGAGAGTGCCTCATTATTTGTGACAGATAATGAGAGTGCAGTATTAAAGTTGATGGTGGCAGTGGCCTCTATCAACTGCTGATAGTGACAGTGGAGTACTATTGATGGCTGATGGTGACAGTGGAGTACTGTTGATGGCTGATGGTGACAGTGGAGTACTGTTGATGGCTGATGGTGACAGTGGAGTACGTGTTGATGGCTGATGGTGACAGTGGAGTACTATTGATGGCTGATGGTGACAGTGGAGTACTATTGATGGCTGATGGTGACAGTGGAGTACTATTGATGGCTGATGGTGACAGTGGAGTACTGTTGATGGCTGATGGTGACAGTGGAGTACTGTTGATGGCTGATGGTGACAGTGGAGTACTGTTGATGGCTGATGGTGACAGTGGAGTACTATTGATGGCTGATGGTGACAGTGGAGTACTGTTGATGACTGATAGTGACAGTGGCCCATCATTTAGGATGACAGTGACCCATTGTCACGGTCGCTTAGCCGGACGGCCCTACCACCCCTACCCACGCCTATCACACACTAGATCAGACAACACAGCACACTAACACAGCTTTACAATCATGCACACTTCTTTATTTCACACACACACACACACACACACACACACACACACACACACACACACACACACACACACACACACTATGGCGCCACCACTCACGTCCAAATACCGGTATTCCACTCCTCCACTGACCCACACTACCCTGCTACGACCTGGGGAACCCTAACCTATCCTAAGACACCAGTTGCGGTGTATCACTGCAACCTGGGGACGCAGCGACAGCCCGCACACGTGGTGGCTAACTACTAGGGACAAGGACTAACCCAAGGGACTCACATATCTCAAACTACTACTACAACACCCCTCTCCCTGGGACCCACCCTTCTTTTTTGACCAGGGACCACTACCGCACCGGTCGCTGCGTCCCTAAGGGAGGCAACGACAAGTACCCTATGTCGTGCTGGCCACTACGTCCCTAAAGGAGGCATCAGCTAACACCTCTAACCCTACTGCCTATTTGCTACACCCCCTTCCTACCACAAAAATTGGACACCCTTCCTCCCCGGAAAACACTGCTCCTCGGCGCTGTCCGTGGCTCGCAGTCGCAGGCTGACTCCTCCCCAGAAGACTCCGCTCCTCGGCGCTGTCCATGGCCCCTCGCAGGCTGACTATTCCCCAGAAGACCACGACACTCACACACACACACACACACAAACACACACACACACACACACACACACACACACACACACACACACACACACCAGGCTCCCTCTCAACGGGCCCGACTCTCGAAGGAACCCCTCGTCTGAAGGCTCCTCCGGAACTGAGGGTGAAGGAAGGCCTGGCGCAGCAACCCCTCACAAGGCGGCTGAACAGGGCGGTCCTTCCCTTCCAGGAAAGAGGAACAGGAGGTTGGAGAACTGCCTCACAGACGGCAGACGGCCCGGGTAGTCTCCCCCTCCCGGGAGAGCACGGGTAAGAGGACGTCGCCGCTCACCTGCCAGCACGCAGCCGCCGACTGCGGTGATCCGGCCCCAGCCTCAGGACAGAAGCAGGATACCTGCTGAAACAACTGTAGGCCACTACTGTAGTGTTGCTACTACCCGAGTCATCAAGGCACATAGGCTACTTGGTAAAGCTTTAACTCTCCATCTCCCGTACCTACTTCCCACTTGGACACGAGAGTGACTCTTTATATTTTGAATACACCCCCCCAACCCGTTACTCGATTTAGGGTTAACAGACCAATTTCCTGCCAACTCTTACCACAGCAGCAAAGCAATATTCTCCCTGAGCCAATCCACGTTTTTACATATGAAATTAGGTATCACACCCCAAATCTCGGAAAAGAAAAGAAAACTAACCCAAACGACTCCAACGCGGACTCCATGGGCCCCCTTAGGAAATACTAAGTAGTCTAGGAAATGGGCAATTTCACAAGGAAATGTCTTCACATAATACTCAATAGTAATGGACATCTCTCTACAAAAACGTATCAATTTTCAGCGGTTCACACTTCCAGCATGTTCACACAAGAGAACCGGCTCGCAGCCACAATCCTTCACATTCTTACCCCTCTTTGCACTGTCAAGTATAATCATATATCGAAAAACATGATCTGTTCGCCAAAATTTCCATCCAGCACCCCACTCTCATGTCATCTCTTGTCAGTTAACCCAGTTCTTAATCCTTATTATGCCAAAATAACCACATTTCGTACAATATTACGTGCTGCACACCATCCATTCATATCCTACCGACTGCTAAGCCACTCGCCTTAAACTTTACCTCTCCCTTCTTTCTGACTACTAAAATCCATAATGGGACTGTCTCCCCACAACCTAAGATATCTTTCTCCAACCCTGTTTTGTCACAAATTTATATATCCCCGTACATGTGATGACTGTCACTTGCTCTACAGAAAACCTGGTGCGTTTGTTCATACACAAGAGAACTAGTAAACAGGCATTCTGGCTCACCCACCTCCGCCAGCTCCAACCGGCTGAAGCCGGTTTCGCTGTTGCTCCGGCGGGTTACCCAGAATGCCTGTTTACTAGTTCTCTAATAGTAAACACTTTACAAACATACATAATGTGTAGGATTATCTGTTTTTAACACTAATTTAGAAAACTTTTGAGACTTAAGTTTTTGCTTAATCCTTCGTTTTTCTTGATCGTCTTCAATAACATCATTTTCACGCATACATTCATCAAACATCAAACATACATAATGTGTAGGATTATCTGTTTTATAGTTCTCTGTCACTGGACCGTTAAGAAGTAAACAAACAAAACAATGGGGACTTGGTTAACCATGCCTTTATTCTTAGGAGGGCTATTTGTCAACCAAGTTGGGATTTCATTCTATTGTGAGGAATGACTGGCTATTGAAAGCTATCTGAATAGGGAGTGTCTGAAAGGGGTGGGATGTGTGTTCACACAAGCGTAGAATCGTGGCACGTTGTTGAAGATTATTCTAAGCAGCCACCAAGTGCACTTATTAAAAGCTTGATTCAACAAACAAGACAATTGTATAAAGTACACCCGGCGGCCGCCTGAATAGGCAGCCTTTAGAAGTTGTTTGACGGGTTGGAAGAAACATCAACAGCAGGCAATACAAAGACCTGGCGCTCCAGGCTGGAGCGCTCTGCTCAACCGTGACTGACTTCTCACAACTGAGTGTTTTCTACCTGAGAGGATTGTGTTTGGATTTGTAGTGGTTCTTGCATGGGAGAAGTCCAATATTTTCTGATCTCCTCATTACTTTTAAACATTGTCTTCAAATCTTTTCTCAGAGAGTAGATTTCAATGAAAGACAGACCAACTGTAGAAAACCTGCTACAGTATGGTTTCAGCAAACGAGCAATCTCTCTCAGTTTGCGTGAATAAGCTGGTGAGATGCCAATGTTTGCCCGCAACCACTCTTCCCACTTGTCTTTGTGAATTCCTTGTTCCTTTTCTTCCTGAAAGAATTTGAAAGATGTATCCAGAAGAGAACCATACTGAAGGTTAAAACACATACTGGTGGCCTCCTGTCTTTGAATCTGCCTGTATCCTTCCTTCAGCTTTTCAATAGCAGCAGCTGATGACCCTATTTTCTCTGAGGAAAAAAAGAAAACTTCTTTCCTAACTGTCTTACTCACATCAACCTCTTTTGACTGCAAGTATTGATGGAGTTCTTCTGGTGACATAACCTTTCGTTTTTTCACCTGCTCCCCATACAGAGATGTCAGTTTTTTTTGGTTGGGAGGGAAATCTAGGTAGTTTCCTACTTTCTGATGGCCCTTCTCTTTTCATTCTATTCAATACATCAACATAATTATTATGATGAAATATATGCTCCTCAATGATACCAAGTTGTTCTACACTCCATCTGCTTTGTTGATCCATATCTTGAGGAAGAATTAAACTTGTTGACTGTTGAGAGAAATCTAATAGATTTTGATGAGCAACTTGTGATTCAAGAAGTTCTCTCTCTAATTCTGAAGAAATGCTATCTTGAGACATGAGTTAAAACAAAATCAACCAACAAACTCACACACGTCTGCACTGCACAACCCTCCAATCTGAAATGACAAGAGCGGTGGTGACAGGTTACTACAACAAACGAGTGCTGGGCGGATATGACGTCACTGTTACTAATCAGCTGATTCTATCTAGTCTTGTGATTGGGGGAAGGTAAGAAACATGTTTTGATATGTTTTATGAAAGGCGGGTCCTTCCCCTTTCAGACTCTGTCACTGCCTATAGAAATCTCCGCTATTGACACAACGTTCTGCTTTAATGGGTACTGCTCCTAAATAGAATTTTTTTTAAAGCTTCTATTGAGGGGGTGCATTTTTTTACTACCTCTTGTAGGGGGGTACTGGGAGGTGTATTTTTTTTAGGGGGGGGAATTTAGCCGTCTAAATTTATACAGCGGCCCGACGCCCTTACATCCGTTATGTGTAACTCGACACGAACCCGGAAACAGTGCGACGCTTCGACTCGGCAATTATGCAGTTGAGTAAGCCGTGGCTAGACATGTCTGACCTAGATACTACATAAAGGCAGAAGAGGAGTTGTCTCCCCGGAACAATTAATTGTGAAAAAAAATCGTCATTAAGTCGTTCTAGGTTCTTATTCAAGTCGGCATCACGTTCTTATTCAAGTTCTTATTTAAGTTCTTAACAAGTTTTTATTCAAGTTCTTAACAAGTCAACATCAAGTTTTTAACAAGTCATCATCAAGTTCTTAACAAGTTCTTATTCAAGTACTTATTCAAGTACTTATTCAAGTTCTTAACAAGTCGTCATCAAGTCGTCATTAAGTTCTTATTAAGTCGTCATCAAGTTCTTATTAAGTTCTTATTTAAGTTTTTATCAAGTTGTCATCAAGTCGTTATCAAGTTCTTATTCAAGTCACTTATAATTATTTATTAAGTTCTTGAAATATTACTGCATATCAAATGGATCAAAATGAGATTTTGTTGTTGGCAGTTCTGGCATGCTTTTTTGTTCGGCTTCTGTATTTAGTGGCTGAGATTTTTTGGACTGCTTCGGTTTTTGCTGGCGTTGTGTATATGTTTTATAAACGTAATAACCACCCCCACCAACAGCAATGACGCCAAAAATGCTAACTCTTTTAATCCAAATAATCCATGACGACCTTGGCGTCGTAGGTCTTGAGTCAACTTGTGTATTTACAGCTGGCTGTGGCAACACTGTTGGCGTTGGCGGTGTTATGTTTTCATTATGAGTTATATTTTGTGATTGTAACATTAATTTTTTTTGTTTGTTCCACTCTGCTAATTTTTTTCCTGCTGCAACGCGCCCAGGATGAGGAGGCTTTTTACTGGTCACTTTCTCCATCAATGTTTTCTGCTGATTTTCTGGCTCGGTCATTTTGAAGGGAAACAAAATCTATATGATTAAAAGTAATTAATCCCATGATTAATGGCGATAACAATGTTCCAAATCTGTAATACAGATCACATCCTAGAGACTCTAATGACTTTGTTAAAACGGGATCCTGTGTTAAATCATACATAAAATCTTGTTCAGAATCAATGGGAGCAAATCTACTAACTAGTTTAGTGTACAAACTAAGAGCCGTTTGCCCAACGCTTTTTACCATTCTTGACCCCAGTTGCGCTTCATACCTATTGTGATACTTTACAATGTCTTGTGGCGACATCTGTTGTATCTGTTCTATGCTGAATTCATTTCCAAGGTACTGTTTTGTTTTTCCACACGCCGCCAAAGAATACAGCCTTTCCTTTTAGGCATAATAGCTTGGTCATCAACTTGATCATTTGTAATCATAAGTTCAGGAACGTTTAGTAGATCATCGCAGTTCATGTTTTATTAATAAATAAATATTATTTTATTTTTTAAAAATGAGCACCGAAAAAACTATTACTAACCTCGTATACCATTCTGCTGTTATTGGAGGCCTAAGTGTAGGATACACAATGCTTGGTAAAAGCCTGTTAAAAATAAAACCAGCAGATCTTGGCAAACTAGGCTTTGAAGACTCAGCAAAGCTGATTGCTGTTATTACAGCTTCATTTGCTACGAAAGATTTTCTAGTTAAGCAAGGAATAATTCCAGACAGTATTAATATGTAAAATTAAAAAATACATTTATAAAAATGGCTTCACTCGTGATGATGATAGGCGGCGCTGTGGTGAATGCGCTTGCTTTTAGCGGAAGTAATTACGCGTTTAGTAAACTACGGGATGACGGCGAGAGAAAAAGACATAACAAAGCTATGGAGCAACTAGCCGCAGCACAAGCTGCGTATGAAAAGCAGAGAATTGAGCAGTTAGATTTTATTAACGATGAACTGAAAAAACAGGGGCATGCAGCTTACACATTTAAAGATGTTGATCAAGCAATAAAAGAATATTATCTTGTAACAGGCAAGCCAATCGAGACATTGCCCCACCAAAATTTAGCGATTACTATCAACCATCAGAAAAACAAAAGATGCAAGAAATATTGTTTATTGCTTTTGGCATGACCGTTGTGTATTTTGTTGCGCATAATATTGGCTGAATAAAAAATGAACAAGATCTATTATTCGCCAAAAGGATATTGGAAGGGAATAACAGCAATTAAAAAGCTAAGCCAAGCAGCTGGAGTCAGTGAACAAACAGCAAAAGAATGGTTATCTAAACAAGCGATTTGGCAAATTTATTTACCTGCGCCTAAACAAATACAAAGACCACACTTTGTGAATATAACTCCAAACGACACCCATCAAATGGATCTTTTATATTTACCCCATGATACGATTAGACGAAAAAGATTTAAGTACGCACTTACAGTCATTGATATAGCTTCAAGATACAAAGATGCTGAACCATTAACACAAAAGAGTGCTTCTGCTGTTGCTGTCGCTATACAGCTGATATACCAACGAGGCCCGTTAACTTATCCTCGCATGATTCAAGTCGATGATGGGAAAGAATTTAAAGGACAAGTGAATCAATTATTGTTAAAACATAGAGTTACCATTAAAAGAGGCATTCCGGGTGTTCACAGATCACAGGGTTTGGTTGAAAACTTTAACAAACAGTTATCTGAAAGGCTTTTCTCCTACCAGTATCACAGAGAGCTGATTGACAATTCTCGCAACACAGAATGGGTTAGAAGGCTGCCCTCAGTTCTACGTGCAATGAATAATGAAGAATTTAAAGGTCTAAAACCAGTACAAGCAATCAGAAAACAAACAATAAATGTTGTTGAAGGAGAGTCTTCATCAAGCAAACTATTACCATTTGGTTTGAAAGTGAGATACCTTTATTCGCCGGGAGAAGCGGAAGGGGACACTCGCATCAGGGCAACAGATCCAGTTTGGAGTGTTGATCCATATGAGATTAAAAAAATTGTGAAAATGAATCCGCCCGTGTATTATTTACGAGAAACTGACACAACAAAACGACCTGCCCCTCAAAGATCTTTTGTGAAAGAAGAACTGCAGATAATCCCTCCAGACACAGTTCCAGTCGCTTAATTATTTTTTAATTTCAATTAAAATGGCGGCAAGAATGGAAAAGGAAGAATCCTTACGTAAAATGGCACTGGAAGCAAGAATGGTGAAGGAAGAGTCCTTAGAAATAATACGAGAAATATTTGATTGTAATCTTGCTATTAGACTAGCATTTAAGACGATTGATCATGTCATGCCAGACAAAACCTCAAATTTTGATTGGGAGCAAGAATATATTAAAAAGATAAAAAAAATTCGTGCACATCAAGCAAACATGAGAAAAAATTTTTCTGAATTGGTTGATGATATAGGTAAGCTTCAAGAACTATTTTAATTTAGGCAAATATATTTGAGTTTAAAATGGAAGCTCAAAGGGAAATGGCAGAAAAGGCAAAGGGAAAGTCTTTAAAATTAATGCAAGATTTATTTGAGCATCAGTATATCATTAAAGAAGTATTTGAGAAGATTGACAATCCCTGGCTAGAACAATCGCCAGACAATCGCTTTAAACCCCAAAGCTTTGATTTTGATTTATGGGTATGGGAATATGAATATCGTGAACTGGCAAAAAAAATTAAAGCACATCTAGCATTAATAAATAATATTAATTTTGCTAAATTAGATGATGATATAATTGAACGTGCGATTGCTGAAAAATATAAGCCCATATGATTATACTATTCTCCAATGGCCAATTGCATATGAAAACTCTGGATTAACAAATACTCTTTTTGTGTTAGTGCGGTCAAGAGACCGTTTTGTTACAACTGTTGTGTTAATCTCATGCAGATTAGATCGCAGCTTGTAATTGTCATGATGAAAAGTCTTATTGCCAAACAATGCTTCTTTGTAATTGTCATGGGTTATGCTTGACTGCACAACACTGCGAGATATTCCCTTTGCTTTTTTAACAACTTTTGTTTGGCTTGAAAGACTATACATTTTCGACCTCAAACCAACAAACTCCTTGATCACAACACCAGATAATTCATCCTTCATCTTACCTAAAACCTTCTTGTTAACAGTTGAATGCAAAGGCGAATCTTTAGGGTAATCAGATGTGTCGTACCATCCGGCATGCTCTTTTGCTACTTCTAATTCCATGTCTTTGTAAAAATCTTCAGTAGGGATGTCGATTACAAAAGAATCTGTATCTGTGTACAGAACTCTGGACTCTGGATACAAGGGTTTAAAGTAGTCGTAAAGAAATTCTAACATCAAAAGCTTCGACAGCTCTAAAACAGTAAACCCAATAAAAACAGGTTTGTCCAATTTGACTTTCTTTTTTTTCATCATTATGCCAAAAAGCTGATCATGAAATCTTCTGAAGTCCTGATAATTAGGTTTAGAAGTTAGCTTAATTGCATCGTTCTCTCTGGTGACCAATCTAACATCTTTACGCTTGTGCGGATTTTCCATAGTCTTTCCAAAACAGCTGTTGTTCATCAACTTGAAAAAGTCTTTTTCTGAAGCATCTGTGGTTTTAGTTCTGAGATCAGTGTTCTTCATGATGTATGGTTTCATGAACTGTTCTTGATCAAAAGCAATTATACGATGAACAGCTGTCAACTTTAAACCATGTCTTAAATAAAATTGAAGAAGTCTGTAATGACAGACATAATTTTTTTTGTCTCGAAGATTAGGCACAAGTTTAGGCGGTTCTGTCATTGACGCTTTTAGGGTTTCTGCCGCTAATGGATAGTCATTATGGTAATCATGGAGTTCATGAGGATATTCTAAATCAACTTCTAGAATAAAGCCTTGTTGTTGATCAGCTTCTAGACTCTGAAGCCATTTTAAAAACTTTTGAATGTCTTTGAGTCCTGTGTACATTTTAAAGTTACGTAATGGAAGTGATTGACTCATAGCCCATCCATACAGATTGTTTGCATCTAAATACATAAGATAGTTAGACCTTTTACTTGGATCATAGTCGTCCAAGTATTTGTTGTTTGCTTTACAGTAATGGTGCGACGCCATACTGATTCCCCCACGCAATCCGTTTTCAATCATCTGAAGCATTGGCAGGTCAGACAACAGGTCAATTTGTACTCCAGTAAATTTTAAGAAAGCGTCCCAGCTCATCCCAGGCGCAGAAATATAATGCGCGGGATCCAGGCTGTAATGTTTCATGCAGGTCTTTCTGTAATTTTCAAAGATGTCCGCCAACAAACAGGTATCCGCCATTAAATAGGAATCATGATAGTCTCCCATCGTTTTACACTCTAACTTCTGCCACGCATCTTGAGCATAAGAATAATCAGAATCACTGATGTCCTTTCCTCTAAGACTACTAAAGAACGCGCCTTTAGGTGGAAGGGCTGGGTTATCAAACCTTTCCCAACTGTTCATGTACTCATAAGGGTAAACGCCCTTTCTAACAAGAGTTGGGTTAAAATATTCTTCTGTTATTGGGCAGGACTTTAAGGACATAGCCAGTGACTCTAAACTCCCCATCATGTGTTGCATAGAGTCGTAGAAAGACATGTTATTTAAAGTGAAACACATGTACTTTTCTGATGACTGTGCAATGCATCACACCCTGAAGTCGCTGGTTACTGCTTGCATTATAAGGTGAGAGTCGTAACCTCGCAAGTTGTGAAAGAATATAGGCAGCTTCCATGTCTTTGGTTCAAACTTTAGTTGAAGATTGCATTTGTTATGTGCTGCTCCTCTAAACTTTCCACTAATGTGATCATGGTCTCTTACTGTTGGATTCTCTGCGGAGAGGCCTAAACCACAAATCCAACAGTGAGTGGCTGAGTCATACTGTTGTTGGTCTTCAGGCGTCATTATGATTTCAGATAAATTCAGATTATTAGAACAGGCATTACGCACTTGCTGCATGCGTTTTAAGAAGTATTTTGCAGCATTTGGTCCTCTGTATAATTCTGGCTTTGAATGGGCGCCATCCGACCTAACAATGATGAAGGCAAATGAGCAAATCTGATGATTACTCATTAAGACTGTTTTAGGAAGTTTCTGTGGGGTTGGTCCTTCATAAGGAACAATGAGTGATTCGAAGTCTGCGTAAACAACATATGGACTAGTTTGCAACCGTTTCCAGTTCTTAAAACTAACTTTACTGCCTTCTCCGGGCGTAATTAGTTCTGTATCACAGTCAACTGGGCTAATACAATGTTTTACATGTTCGCTCGCAGCTTGAACGGACGGAATTCTTGTTAAACATTTTCTACAAAATTCTTGTTTGCTATGTTGTTTTGTAGTATGCACTAGTAATCTACTCATTGTGCGTATTAGAGTGTAGTGCAACCCATTAAGGCTTTGCATCAGGAGTAAGTCTACATGACTCCTGGTTGGTTCGCCTATTGTTGGACTGTTCTTTGACACTCTAATGGGCAGAAGGTTGGTTTCTTCAGACCATGTGTAGACATTAACAGTTACTGGGGGAATCTGTTCTTCAAACTGATCAATTTTGTCTACAGCCATAGGAAATTCAAGGCCGTTAAAGTTAAGATCCTTAGCCCACTGTAAATAGTTAGATACTCTCTCTGCATTTTTGGCAACGTGATGCAGCCTAGCAAGAACGCACCACATGAAACATTTGTCGTCTGAATTTTTTATGTTCAGAACTGCTCTCTTTGCAACTAATGTTGGAGGCAGTGGAATGTAAGACTTGCCTACAATTGGCTCATACTTAGCCTGTCTTAATCTGATGTCTAGGACTTCACCCTCTGACCAACCAGAGCCTCTCATTTTAGCTGCTTCAGAGGCTTCATTAAACTGAGTAAGAAGTTGTTCTGCCCAATCAGGCGTTAAGTCATTATAAGAAAGAATAGTCTGCTGTTTAGTTGAGACCCAGACTTCTAGATTTTCTTCGTTTATTGTTATATAGTCGATTAAAACAACTACCCTTACTTTAACTGGAGGGTTTATTGTTAGTTTACTTGGAACTTGAGAAATAGCATGTACAACGCTTGCCTCCACGTTTGTTGGATCAATAACTTCTAAAACGACCTCATTTAAAGCTTTTGACAAACGCTCTTCCTCGAACATTGCTTCAAACAATTCATCTGAACCTTCATATATCTTATCCATGCTGAGTTTCTTTTCTAACTCAACATATTTATTTAAATTAAAAAAATACATTGACTCCAAAGTCGTCTTAATCAGAATCAATATCAACGGTCTTTTTGTGCTTGGACTCGTAAACTAAAGTATAAACGCCCTTTGGAGTTGTTAATGTGAGCTGTTTAGAACAGAGTTTAATGTTTCGTTTACTTTTTTTAAGCATTCCTTTTTTATCTGGTCGGTGTCTGGTTGTTGAGAAAAAGTTGCCCTTGCCTTTCTTTGAAGATCAAACTTTTGTCTTTTGTAGTCCTCAAAATCAGCCTGTAGGCGACTAAATTCTTCATCCGTGATGTTCGAGTCGGCAAGTGCTTTATTTATTGTCAGTTTGAAGGAACTAAGTTTAGCTGTTATTAGTTGAACCATAGCTGTGTGCTTTTGGAGTTTAGCTTTTATTTTTTTGCTGACAGCACTTACAGCCAATGAACACAGGCCAAGAGTTAAAGACAAACCGCCTAGAGGTAAAGCTGCCGGTGCACCTACGCCTGTTGCTAAGAGACCTACACTTGTTCCTGCTGTTAAAGCACTAGTGATCGATGCTCCAGTATTAACATATGTAACAGCATTAAAGACAGCAGAATACCTTCGTTTGGTTTTACTGTATTTTGAAAGGTCCTGCTCTAGTTGGGTTTGCATTTGTGTTATGTTTGTTAATCTGAAAGTTTTTATGTCTACAGCAACAGAGTTCTCTTCTTGGGGCACTTTTGGATAAACCTGAACAGACATGCTTTTTTAAAAATAAAAATAATTTAGTATTGGATATCTTTTAATCTGTTATCTTGAATATTCAGCTGCGCATCATATATTAAAAACAAATATACATTAAGTGGTTTATCACTCTCTTTTTCTTTATCAATTTGAATGTTTATTACGTCTTTAACTGTTCTCCCACTCCCATGCAACTGATTATCCTCTGTCGACCTTAGGTCAATCCATAAACCGTATTTCGTTGTTAAATAATCATCAAGTCTAACATTGTGAAGGTGTAGATCTTTAGACACAAGGTCTACTGTTGGATTTCTACACCTCCCGCCTCCAAAATATTTTCTTATTTCATCAAAATGATGATAAGTTTTAAGCCCGCTACCGTAGACTTGGTTAGGACTACCCTCAATTGAACATTGTACTTTCGTGATTTTAGGATTGATAAACTTTTCACTTTGTCTTTGGTATGGTTCTTCATCTTCACACAGCAATAAAATACCTTTAAGGGATCTTGCTGCGGCACTAAAACTAAAATTCCATATAGTGTCTGCCCTGCGTTTAGGATATGTAGTATGATGAATCACTCTTTCGTAAAATATTGCTAATCGTGACTGATATTGTTGCTCAATCAGCCTTGCTAAGTTAGGGTTGCTAACAATGTCAAACTCTAACGAGATGTCGAAAATGCTGTACTTAGAATCAGTGTCTGTAGATTTAATGACACGTTTGTATTCATTAAAAGTTAGTTCATATGACAATCTGTCTTTTAATGCTCCTTGAAAGTATGGCGCATGCGCGCTTAATAACTCAAAATCCAAGGGGATGGAAAAGCGATTTCCATACGCAAAATTTACAGCTTCGGGCTTGTTACCGTCTTTAGCATCTCCGGCGCCTATTCTGTGTTTTAGTGCTTCATCACTTTCGATTCCTTGAAACGCGAGGTCAGCCCTTTCATTTGCGGTTAGCCATAGATCACAATAGATTAGAAATATGTCTGCATTGTGTAAAGAAAATATTTCTTGCCCCTCAAGTTTTATAGAAATTTTCTTAACGATTGCCCGTCCCAGATTCTGTACAACTGTCCTGTTTGGGTCTGTTGCTGAATCAAGTTCTATTTTGAAAGTAAGCCGTGCAGATCCCGGCACAATCACTTCATCTGCTCCTAGGTCTGGAAATTTAACAGTAAGAATTTGATCTGAATCAATAGTAGATGGATTATTTGGAACAATAATATTCTGTTTATTTCCCTTCACGCCAAAGGGCTCTTTCAGTCTTCTATGCGGGTCAAGAATCGAGCCATATGCTTGTGACATTTTTTTATAAAACAAAATAAAAAGTTAATTATTTAAAACCATGGCAGGCATTGAAGATGAAGATTATGATGTTACTGATCCTGGAGACGACATGAGTGAAATGACACCGTTGACACATCCATTGCGCTCATTGCGACATGAATTAACAGAAAGTAAGGTCAGATCATTGTACCAAAGTTTAGGCCAAGAACCTCCCGAATTTATAGACCCTAATGATTTTGAAACAAAAGATGGCCATTTGTTTTTTAAAAACGAGCAAGGACAACCTGTACAGCTTACATCTAAACCAGACCCATCAAAGTTTTTAGCAAAGACTACAATTAGACAAAGGCTCAGTGTGAGCGATCAAAATCGCCTTGGCATTGCTAAACCGCGAAGATTAGACAGTGAAGCAGTTGCTAAACTTCAAAACACACTACAGGAACTCCCAACAGATAACCAAATGCAAAACAT
>JAMYXO010000242.1:32500-59758 GCA_033310375.1 Conus canariensis | reverse complement strand
CAGGAACAAGGCCACTCGCCTGAGACCACATCACCGGACAGGCTCAAATTAAAGAAGAAGACCGAGCTGATGAAAATTCAACACAATTGCCAACACTTCAGCAAGATCTGGGAGAAGGAGGAGGTACCATCCCAGTGGAAAGAAGGAATCATCATCAAGCTGCCGAAGAAAGGAGACCTCAGGGACTGCAGCAACTACCGAGGGATCATGCTCCTGTCAACGCCAGACAAGGTTCTCAACAGGGTTCTACTGGAGAGGATGAAGGAGGCTGTCGACCCCAAACTCCGAGACCAGCAGGCAGGCTTCCGGCGGAACAAATCATGTTCGAACCAGATCGCCAGCCTGCGCATCATCGTGGAGTAGTCGCTGGAGTGGAACTCGCCCCTCTACATCAACTTCATAGATTATGAGAAGACCTTCGACAGTGTGGATAGAGAGATGCTGTGGAAGCTGCTGAGGCACTACGGAGTCCCCGAGAAGATCATCTCTCTCATCCGGTGCACCTACCAGGACATGAACGGCAGGACTGCCCATGGCGGCCAGCTGTCCGAAAGTTTCGAGGTGAAGACCGGAGTTCGGCAGGGGTGCCTGCTGTCGCCGTTCCTCTTCCTCCTGGTCATCGACTGGATCATGAAGACCACTACAACAGGCAGGAACAACGGTGTACAGTGGACACTCTGAACGCAGCTCGACGACCTCGACTTCGCTGACGACCTGGCACTCCTGTCACACACCCACAGCCAGATGCAGGACAAGACCACTCGCCTGGAGACCACATCAGCCGGGACAGGGCTCAAGATCGACAGGAAGAAGACCGAGCTGATGAAAATCAACACCACTGCCAACACATCAGTCACAGTCGGTGGAGAGTCCATCAGAGAGGTGGAGTCTTTCGTCTACCTGGAAAGCGTGGTTGACCAACAGGGAGGCACGGACCGAGACGTCACAGCCAGAATCGGCAAGGCAAGAGCAGCTTTCGTCGTGCTCAAGAACGTCTGGGCATCTGGAGGAATCAGCATAAAGACCAAACTCCTGATCTTCAATTCAATGTGAAGTCAATTCTGCTCTACGGATGCGAGACATTGCGGACAACACAAACGATGCAACAAAAGATTCAGACATTCTTCAACACCTGTCTGAGGTGCATCTACAAAATCCGATGGCAGGAGAAGATCCGAAACGAAGATCTGTGGGAGCGTGCATGACAGGAACCAGTGGCCAAGCAGATACTGCAAAGGAAGTGGGGCTGGATCGGACACACCCTCAGGAAGCCAGCATCCAGCACCACACGCCAAGCCCTGACATGGAACCCGCAGGGAAAGAGGAAGAGAGGCCGGCCTCGCAACAGCTGGAGGCGAGACACTGAGGCGGAGTTGAAACAACAAGGGACCAACTGGACTGGAATGACCAGAACAGCCCAGAACAGAGTGCGATGGCGAAGGGTCGTCGATGGCCTATGCTCCACCGGGAGCGATGGGCATAATGAAGGGTGTGTGTGTGTGTGTGTGTGTGTGTGTGTGTGTGTGTGTGTGTGTGGTGTGTGTGTGGTGTGTGTTTGAAGAGAGAGATAGAGAGTGGGGGGAGCACGGGGAAGGTGAGTGACTTATGGAGAAACTATGAACATTTCATTAATAGCATATAACATCAATATGCTTAAAACCCACAGAATAACCCTGGAATAGAATATCAAATGCTTTTAGCACTAGTTCTCGATAAAAACAAAATCATTCTAAAGAAATGCTCTAATGGTTTCACTGATTCGAAGGCTTTCGCTAAAAGGCTTTAGGACGGTAAAGTAATTGTTGCAAGTTTCTCTTGTGAATAATAATTTGACGTAAATGAATCTGAGAGGAAACATTGTATCTTTTGACGATGAAATAAAATGTGATGAAGTTTGATTGGTTTACACCATAGGCAATTTATGTGTTTCGCCAACTGAGTTTTTAGGGCATGAATTCTTAAGCCCAACACAGGAAACATGATGAGTGTAGTATAATATAAGGGTGAATTCTACAGCTCTTTTTTCACATAACTTCCAAAGTGAAAATTGTTTTCTTTGGGTAAAGAATCCCCTCATCGACACCTTGATTAAACCCAACCCATGGTGTCATTTCTAACAGCCTATAATTTCACCAAGCCACAGAGGAATGTTTCAATCTGCAGCGTTGTCAATTTTGCCCTTTTTAAAGCTGATGTGTCAGCCACTTCATCGCCCCATGTGTCAACATCAGATGGAATCCAGTAAAACTCTGCGACAGGGCCCTTTGCTTATAAGTTTCATACTTAATTAGGTATTTCGCAAACAAGAACAGGCCACGTGTTTGTACTTAAGGACTCTAAGGTAAAAAAAAACAACTGATTTTCAGTCAGCTAAAAATGCTTTACAAAATAGTCATTGAAAGGTTTACTACATGCTCTACAGCTATAAATTCAGCTGTGAAAATAAATCTGTCTGTCTGACTGTCTATCTGTCTGTCTGTCTCGCTCTTTCTCTCTCTCTCTCTCTCCTCTCTCTCCTCTCTCTCTCTCTCTCTCTCTGCGCGCGGTGTGTAAGTGTGTGTGTGTGTGTGTGTGTGTGTGTGTGTGTGTGTGTGTGTGTGTGTGTGTGTGTGGTGTGCGCGTGACTGTGTGTGTGCGTGCATGATTGTGTGTATGTCAATATGCAAGAGTATGTGTGTGTATGCGTGCGAGCATGTGTGCGTGCTTGCGCGTGTGTGTGTATGTGTGTGTATGAGAGCGTGCATACATGCGTTCGTACGTGCGTGCGCACGCAAGTGCGCGTATGTGTGTGTGTGTTGTGTGTGTGTGTGTGTGTGTGTGTGTGTGTGGTGTGTGTGTGTTTGACAGACAGACACAGAAGTAGCACGTGACTGTAATATTTTAGTTTAGCGGTCCCTTTTCCTCCCAGGTGCTTTCCTCCGGGGGTTGCAGCCTTGCCGTGGTCGGAGGGCTTGCGTGGTCCTGTGATCCCTTAGGCTTTGCTGGCGGGGCATCAATACTTGAAGATAGGCTGGTGTTTTAAAATGCTTCTAGGCCTGAAAAGTCGAGATGCTGTCTGGCCTAAGCACAACGCGGTAAGGAGTTGATGCCCCTGGTAGGGCCTCCCATGTCAGGTAGGCTAAGGGTGAGGATCCTGACTAATAGTAACCCGCCTTTCTCCTTTTCTTGTTTTCTGCCTTTCTTATTTGGCTCTTTTCTATCTTCGTCTCCCCTTCAAGTCTTCTTTTCCACACTCATGTGAGACACAAACATTTTACAGCGGAGTCCATGAAAATCCTGTTCAGGGATGTCCCGCCTGACGTGATCTTTGAGTTTTTGAGAGAGATTAACATTTTTCATCTGATTTGATTTTTAATAAAACGAAGTTTCTGGCGGGGTTTCTAGAAGATGTCTTTAAAGAGATGTGTGAAAGGTGTTTTTTTTTTTTTTTTTTATTTTTTTAAATGACTTTGAGTTGATTTTAACGTGGTGACAGCCCTGATGTGGCCCCTTGCGGTCGGCTGGGCTATAAGCAGCATTATCTTATCTTATCTTCCACACTCTTTTTCTCTCTGTGGTCTTCTTAAGATCCGCCGCGTTTGCCGTGCGGTGCGACCTTTGACGGAGGGGAATGAGATCCTGGTGATTGAGAGGGCCAGCGCCCTCAACACATCACTTTGGCGCAGACCTCTCCTAGACAGGAGGTACACTCTGGCCCGGGTGTATTAATCGGCTCCCCTTCATGGGGCTGGGTCAAGACAGGCAGTTCTCCGGCTGGCCAAGGTAACCCCTGCAGTGCTCAGCTCTCTGTTCCCGGAGTTGGACATGATCAGGGGGGATAGGGTTGGTAGGTTTCTGTCTGTTGTATATCTCTCCTGAAACCTGGAAGGGTCAAGACAATGATTTCGTGGCCCTGGCCCCTTTGCTGGACTCCATGGTGGGTGGGTAAAGGTGAGACGAAATTTATACACATAAAACATGGCTTTATCTAAAATCATTCCCCCATAAAGAAGAGGAAGGCAGTGGAGCCCATTTCCAGTCCTATGGATTCAGACAGTGACTCAGATATGGAGACGAGACAGAGGACAGGTTTTGGGGCTTCCTGGCTTGTGATTGAAGGGACAGAGCAGGAAAAGCCTATTTCCGCTCTGAGTCCATTTGCAATTCAGAAGGGCTTCCAAGGTCTAGCAGGTGACCCTCAGTCGGTGAAAAGGCTACGGAACGGCTCATTCCTCGTCCAGTGCAGATCGAAGAAGCAATCAGAACAGCTGCTGAGGGCAACAAAGCTCGTGGACAGAGAAATCCGGGTGACTCCCCATAAGCAGTTAAATTCATCCAAAGGAGTTATTCGGTGCCCGGATTTGAAAGGTGTCTCAGAAGCGGAGATCAAGACAGAACTTGCGTCCCAAGGTGTGACGGAGGTACATAGGGTGACAGTTAAAAAAGGTGCAGAAAGAGTGGCCACCAACACCCTCTTTCTGACATTCTGCAACCCTTTGTTACCTCCGGTCATTAAAGTGGGATACTTGAATGTCCGTGTGCAACTGTATGTCCCATCCCCGATGAGGTGTTTCAAATGCCAGAAGTTTGGACATGTCAGAGACCGCTGTTCTGGGGAGGAGGTGTGTGGTGTTTGTTGCAAGGCAACCCATGATGGGCCGTGTAAAGACCCGGCGCATTGTGCGAACTGCGGTGGCGACCACCTCTCCTCTTCACGCAACTGCCCTGTTTGGATCCAGGAGTCCAACATCCAGAAAGTTAAAACGGAAAAGAAGATCTCATTTTTTTGAGGCACGTAAGCAGGTTGTTGGTAGTCAGACGTCAACAGCTCTTCCTATGCTTCGGCAATAAAGAAAGTTTCTACCCATTCAGTCTGCTGCCAGACTGATGAATTTATTTTCACCAAGACGTTGCAAGAAGACTGTTAAGCTCTGGTGGAAGCAAGTCCACCACCTCCCAGCCCAAAGTGGGTGCCCCTGGTGGAGGCACAAAATCCGCCACCCTCAGACTGCCCAGCAGTCTACTCCATCTGCTGCTGGGCAGATTAAAAAGCCAGCCCTCCCGCCTCGAACTTCTGTGAGCAGTGCCCGTGCGGGCAAGGGAGTTCAACCGAGTGTGGAGATGGTGGAGATAAGAAAGAAACCTCCGCCATCTCCAAACTCCAGGCCTTCTTCACCTGTGGGCAAGTCTGCCAGCAGGTCTGAAGACCAAAATAGTCCCATCCAACTGACTAATAAATTCGCTCCATTGGATGCAGACGATGACTCGGAGATGACCTGATTTCTCTCCCATTCGTCCTCTGCACCATGGACAGTAAAATAATCCATTGGAATATCCGTGGCTCACATTCAAACTTTGAGGAGCTGCAGCTTCTGTGTCGAACTATAAAACCTTACGTCGTGGCCCAGAACCTTCACTCTTTCTGGCTTTAATATTCTTTCCAAACCTGCACAACCATCCACATTGGGACTGTCGGGCGGTGTTGCCCTTCTTTTACATAAAACTTTGCTGTTTAGTCCTGTCGCTCTGACTCCCCCCCCCCCCCCCCCTTCAGGCTGTAGCTGCGAGATTCACTCTCCACAAAACTATTACAATTTGCTCACTCTATCTGCCACCTTCTGTCTCGGTTTGTCGTCAGGATCTTGTCAGTCTGATCGGAGAACTTCCTCGACCTTTTTTGCTGTTGGGTGACTTTAATGGACACAATCCTCTCTGGGTAGTGTCAGTTCGTCATCCAGAGGTCTGCTTCTTGAGGATGTCCTTTCCGACTTTGATTTGTGTTGTCTGAACGATGGATCTCCAGCTTACCTCCACTCTTCCACAGGTTCATTTTCGTGTTTAGATTTGTCGATATGTGACCCCTCGCTGGTCGTGACTATGGTGGTCTGTCCATGACGATCTGCACAGAAGTGACCATTTCCATGTTCTATTAAAACCCATACTAACTGAAACCGTCTCTGTATCACAACATCTTAATTATAAGAAGCGTCTTCTTGGCGAAACCCTGCGAAGTGATCTGAAGCGATCAAAGCTAAGTGATTTTCGTTGTTTATCGTTTATGTCTCACTGATAGACAAAGAGTCGAAAACGCGTGTGTTCGTCTTGTGACTCGTTGTCCACGTTCTCTGGCGGTTCGCTACATTTATTTAAGATTTATAAAAGCAAACTGGAATCTTTTGCAGCATATTTCAAAAGAATTCCAGAATTGACCCTGCAGTCCAGACGCAGAATCTCTGACCAATGCTGTGATAAACTGTACTAAAACCTGTATTCCATGTCATCCGACAAACTCCAACTGCCCAAAACACCCTGGTTTAATTCTGATCGCCAACACATCTCAAAAGTACGCAAACAGGCTCAGCGTCGGGTATACCAACGACCTTCAGGTCCCAACGCTCGAGCCCATCAGAAACTCCGTGCCAAATCGAGACACACTTTCAAAATCAGTAAACGTCAGTCTTGGAGAAACTTCTGCTCCAGGCTGACATCTAAAACTTCAAAGAAAAAAGTTTGGAACATCATCAGAAAAATCAAAGGGAAGAACACCAACCCTCCATTCATCACCTGAAACTTGCCGATGCTCTGATCACTGACAAACAAGCTGTTGCCATTCTGTTGGCCTCCACCATTCAACAGAACTCCTCATCTTCAAATAAATCTGCAGCCTTTTTAAGAAATAAACAAATCTGAGAGAAATCTTTATACAATTTCACATCAGACAATTCTGAAGCCTACAATCTTCCTTTTTCAATCAACGAACTAAAATTAGCTTTGCAAACCTCCACTGATTCTGCCCCTGGTCTGGATGATATTCATTATCAGGTTTTGAAACATTTTCCAGAAAGCTGTCTCCAAACCCTTCTTAAAGTATACAACCATATCTGGACCACAGGGTGCTTTCCGCCCTCCTGGCGGAAAGCCCTGATCATTCCAATTCCTAAGCCTGGAAAGGACCTTACCAACCCTTCAAACTATCGTCCAATAGCTCTGACCAGCTGTCTCTGTAAGCTGATGGAAAAGATGGTCAACTCCCGTCTGATGCGGAAGCTGGAAACCGATGGCCTTTTGGCCAGTGAACAGTGCGGGTTCCGGTACTACTCGACAGTTGACCATTTATTCCGTCTGTAAACCACCATCCGCAGCGCCTTTGTCAATAAACAGCATGTGGTCGCTATCTTTTTTTACCTAGAAAAAGCGTATGACACCACGTGGAAAGCAGGAATCGTTATGGACCTGCACAGACTTGGTTTTCGTGGTCACCTGCCTCTGTTTATTCAAAACTTTCTGGCTGATCGACAGTTCCAGTGCGTGTTGGCACCACACTCTGTTGACATCCATGGGCAGGAGTTGGGTGTACCTCAAGGGAGCATCCTTTCTCCTGCCCTTTTCAGCATCAAAATCAATGACATTGTGAAATCAGTAAGCCAGGGCTCTGAGTCCTCTCTGTTCGTTGACGACTTCGCGCTGTACGCAGTTGGAGCTTCTTACGCCAGCGTACAGCGTCGACTCCAACTTTGTGTCGACAAGATCCAACAGTGGGCCGAGGAAAACGGGTTTACCTTCTCACGTACCAAAACTCAGTCAATCCATTTTCACAATTTTCGTCAATTTTTTGCTGATCCTGAAATTCGTCTGGACAAGTCCACCATTCCAGCTGTTAAAGAAGCCAAATTCCTAGGAGTTATTTTTGACCAAAAACTCAACTTTCTCAGCCACATTAAATATCTTAAAACTTCTTACCAGAAAGCTCTGAATATTCTGCGGGTCGTAGCACACACTGACTGGGGCGCTGATAAGAAAACTTTGCTGCACCTCTACAGAGCCTTGGTCCGTTCCAAACTGGACTATGGTTGTGCTGTGTACGGCTCTGCAAGACCCTCTTATCTGAAACTCTTGGATCCAATTCACCATCAAGGGCTTCGTCTCTGTCTTGGAGCATTCCGCACCACCCCTGTGTACAGCCTGTACGCAGAGGCAGGTGAACCCTCACTGTCCAACCGCAGGCTGAAACTATCTTTGAATTACTACATCAGACTGTTCTCGGAATCGGAGAATCCTGCCTATGACTGTGTCTTTGACCCCCAGTTTCAAAGTAAATTCGAAAACAACCCTAACTGTATTCCGCCGTTTGGTCTTCGTATGCAGCCTCACGCGCGGAATGCAGGTCTAGACCTTGGAGTTGTGTCCGATTTTTCCAAGTTTCCAGATGAACCTCCGTGGACCTTTTTCACACCAGAGATTCGTTTTGATCTTGCAGCTTTTCGCAAAGAGTCTACCAGCTCTCTGGCATACAAGGCCTTGTATGCTGACCTCTGTTCAAAATTCCCATCCTATCAGAAAATGTTAACTGACGGTTCCAAGTCTGAAGATGGAGTGGCCTGTGCAGCCTATTGCCCTGGTGCTCCTTCTCAAACACTGTTAGAACATATTCCATCAGACGCTTCTGCTTACTCTGCTGAACTTACAGCTCTGGTTCTAGCACTGAGGATAATCTCACAATCTAAGAAGAGGGTCTTTCTGGTTCTGTCAGATTCACTGTCAGCGTTGGAGGCCATAGCTGGCCGCAACCTTCAGCATCCAGAGCTTTTACACTTCTTTGAACTTTTGACCAAGTTGAAAGCGGATGAGACATTATTCTGGCATGGGTTCCTGGTCTGTTGGCATCGGGGGAACGAAATGGTTGATCGTTTAGCCAAGAAATGCCACAACAGAGAAACTGATCAAACATATATATCCCCTGCTCAGATCTGAAACCCAAATTAACGATTATGTCAGAGACCTCTGGCAGGAGGATGGAATACACAGACGGATAACAAACTCTTTCAGATCCGTCCAAACCTTAAGGAGTCCTCTCATCTACGTCTGGTGGTCGTAAAGAAGAAACAGTTCTGTGCCGGCTGCACACCGGCCATTCGTATTTACCCATTCATACCTTTTAAAGAGTGAAGAAGCTCCGTGGTGCTTCCATGTCATGTCCACTCACAATGAAACTATTCTTTTAGAGTGTTGGGACTTGCACGATGTGAGACACAAACATTTTACAGCAGAATCCATGAAAATCCTGTTCAGAGATGTCCCGCCTGACGTGATCTTGAGTTTTTGAGAGAGATTAACATTTTTCATCTGATTTAAGATTTTACGGAGACAGATTTTTAACGAAGTTTCTGGTGCGTTTCTAGAAGATGTCATTTAAAGAGATGTGTGAAAGTTTTTTTTTTTTTTAATGACTTGTGAGTTGATTTTAACGTGGTGACAGCCCTGATGTGGCCCTTTGCGGTCGGCTGGGCTATAAGGAACAATATCTCATTATCTTATCCCAGGTGCTTGAGAGAGAGAGAGAGAGAGAGAGAGAGAGAGAGAGAGAGAGAGAGAGAGAGAGAGAGAGAGAGATATGAAGAGTCACTGATGCACAGACACAGAGGGATTGAACGAAAGATAGCTTTGTGTCCAACATATGTGCACACATAGAGATACACATGGAGACAGACAGACAAACAACAAACACACACACACACACACACACACACACACACACACACACACAACACACACACACGTAGCAGCGCGCGCGCGCGCCGCGTACTGACCACTAACATCTAACAGTAGAATGAATCCAGGGGAGTATATCCAGACTCTTTATTGTACACCACTTCTGTATAGCCACACACTAAACTGTATTGAACTGTAGTATTTTTTGTCCACACTCTGAACTGTCTTGCACTGTAGTACTGTTTGTCCACACTCTGCACTATCCTCCGTCACTCTATATCACACAATGTGGTCCACTGCAATTTTCCATCCACTTCCAACCAGCAGCTTTCTGTGCATCGCTCACCATGGAATAACATGCAGGACACTCCGAAAAAGAAAGAGGAACATGATTCCCGTGCCAGCTTTGGCCGGTGCTTGTTTTGGGACGCGGGCGCGCGCACTTGCACGTGTAAAAGAGTACAATTTTATGCACATTAAATGTAAATATATTTCCAAGAAATGCCACAGTTAAAAAACAACAGAAATCTGCTGTACCCGAATCGAGAGAGAGAGAAGAAGAAGAAGGAGAGAGAGAGAGAGAAGAGAGAGAGAGCAGACAGACAGACAGACAGACAGAGAGAAAGGGAGGGAGAGACAGACAGACAGACAGACAGACGAAGAGAGAGAGAGAGGGAGAGAGAAGGAGAGAGAGAGAGTTGAAAGGCAGATGAGTGCTTGACTATGCAGATGGCCCCTAGGCAGCCACACACACACACACACACACACACACACACACACACACACACACACGCACACACACCACACACACACACACCACACACACACACACACACACACACACACACACACCACACACTCACACGCACACACACACGCACACACTCACACACACACACACACACACACACACACACGCACGCACGCACGCACGCACGCACGCGCACACACCACACACACACACAAGCAGACACAGACACACACAAACAGAAGAGAAAAGAGAGACCTGATAAGCAGAGTATGGAGACGGCCCGAAGAGCACACAGAGAGAGAGGGAGAGGAGAGGGGGGGGGGCGGATACGGATACGGATGTTTAATTCATATAGGCCATGGCCCCTAATGAGAGAGAGAGAGAGAGAGAGAGAGAGAGAGAGAGAGAGAGAGAGAGAGAGGAGAGTAAAAGGCAGAGGAGAGACTGACTATGAAGACGACCCCTAGAGCAATAGAAACACACAAGAGAGAGAGAGAGAGAAGAGAAGAGAGAGAGAGAGAGAGGGGGGCGGATACGGATACGGATGTTTAATTCATATAGGCCATGGCCACCTGAGAGAGAGAGAGAGAGAGAGAGAGAGAGAGAGGAGAGAGAGAGAGAGAGAGAGAGAGAGAGAGAGATAAAAGGCAGAGGAGTGACTGACTATGAAGACGACCCCTAGAGCAATAGCAACACAGAGAGAGAAATGAAAAGAGAGAGAGAGAGAGAGAGAGAGAGAGAGAGAGAGAGAGAGAGAGAGAGAGAGATTTGTTTTTATTTGTTTGTCTATGAATGAATATATGTGCGTGCACGCATACATGTAAGAAGGGGGAAGGGTGGGTCTTGTGTATATTTGTGTGTGTGTGTGTGTGTGTGTGTGTGTGTGTGTGTGTGTGTGTGTGGATGGTGGTGGTCTGAGAGAGAGAGAGAGAGAGAGAGAGAGAGAGAGAGAGAGAGAGAGAGAGAGAGAGTTTTTTTAATTTTCAGTACAGTTAAGATGTAATTTGTTTTATTATTACAATTTCTGATTTCATTATTTTACTCATAGATGTTAAATGTTTCCCTATTAAGTTTCCTTCAGGATTTTAATGTCATTCAGATGTTACATGTATTATTTTTGTTTTTTCATTAATTTATTAAGTTTTTTTTAATGTCAGTACACAATATGTTGGTCTGAAGTAAATGGTTTCAGTCCGTCAGTCAGTCAGTGTGTGTTCGGTTTTCGGTCATGAATGCGTGTCCTTAGTCGTATGGTGTGGGCAAAATGGCTGAAGAGCCTGTCTCACTGCAATGTTTCACACGAGGCGAGAAAGGCTGTTCATTGTGGCAGGTTTATTTTGCGACGTAGAGGATTGAATTTTTTGTTGGCTCCTACCGTAGCTAATGGGTACAGTCTAGGATGTCTTGCCTTAATTTGAGGCTTTGCAGGTCATTTTTCCGACGGCTGTGAAGCCTGAAGGAACTATGCTAATGTCTAAGCGTAAATGGTGTGTTTTAAATTTAGCAAACCGACTCTCACCAAACAGAGGAATTGTTGCTGCTTGTCCAGCCAGTGTTAGGCACCAGAGCAGCATTGAGGAGACAGTGTGACTTTATTTCATTGCTGTGCAAGTCTTTATACAATGACAGTCTCTCTCTCTCTCTCTCTCTCTCTCTCTCTCTCTCTCTCTCTCTCTCTCTCTCTCTCTCCTCTCTCTCTCTCCCTCTCTCTCTCTGTAGCTATCTATATATGTATCTACACACACACACGAGCGCGCGCGCAAGCACGCACACACGCACGCACGCACGCACACACTCACACACACACACACACACACACACACACACACACACACACACACACACACACACACAATATAATATATATATATAATATATATATGTGTGTGTGTGTGTGTGTGTGTGTGTGTGTGTGTATTATATTTATATATATATAATATTATATATATATATATACATATACATATATACACGTATATATATATATTTTTTTTTTCATTGGTGCGTTAGAATAATAATGATTATTCTCAGGACCAGAAAAATGGAGGGGGTGGGGGTGGTGTGTGTGTGTGTGGGGGGAGGGGGGGGGGAGCTAGAAAGCAGGTAATGCGGTAAAGGGGATGTAGTCCCACACTGATGAAGCACACGAAAGAGCGACAATTGCCTCTCTTACACTCAGTGCACGCGCGCGCGCGGTGTGTGTGTGTGTGTGTGTGTTGTGTGTGTGGCTGCGTGCGTGCGTCGTGCGTGCGTGCGTGCGTGCGTGCGTGGTGTGTGTGTGTGTGTGTGTGTGTGTGTGTGTGTGTGTGTGTGTGTGTGTGTCGGGAACAGTTGATGTCAATTTTCCATAGAACCATGGATTTATCTGTTTATGAAATCATTTTTAATGGTGATGCGTTGGTGCTCGCTACGCCATGAAAGACACAAGCACTGCGCTACATCTCAGATTCATGGGACCACAGCCTGGGGAACCCTGGGTTTCTGATGCCCATGGCTATGCAATGTGGGTGGATGAAGAGAATGAGATGCTTGTCTCGTGCCCGATCCACAGATACGCGTGTTCATGTGGGAAGGGGGCGGTGGGTGTAGTCAATGGTCTGTATAGTTATGCGTGTCATGTGTTCCATGTGCTGTGGTAGAGGGGGTGAGGTGAGGGAGGGGGATGTGGTATGCCTGTTCGTCCATTGATGATCTCACTCGGATCTGCGCGTAAAAACACTCTATGTTCAGTTGGTCCTTCTCTTCTATTGCTATTTTTCATTATTAGCATTATCGATATTTTATTATTACTATTATTATTACTATCATCATCGTCGTCGTCGTCGTCGTCATCATCATCATCATTATTATTATTGTTATTGTTTATTATTATTATTGTTATATTGTTGTTGTTTTTATCATCATCAGTACAAGTAGTAGTTGTAGTGATAGTAGCATTATTATCATCATTATCATTACTATCAATAGCTGAGGCAGCAGCAGCAGGCGCAGCCGCAGTAGCAGTATATTATTATAATTAGTTGTAGTAGTAGAAGTTTCATCCCAGTTAGTATTAGGCCCTACATTCATCACTATTGTTTTATTTTCACTGCAGTCATTATCATCACCATCATCGTTATCATTATTGCTATTGTTTTCGTTGTTGCTGATAGCAGCAGCAGCAGCAGCAGCAGCAGCAGTAGTAGTAGTAGTAGTAGTAGTAGTAGTAGTAGTAGTAAGTAGTAGTGTGGTGGTGGTGGTGGTGGTGGTCGTCGTCGTCGTCGTAGTCGTCGTCGTCGTCGTCGTCGTCGTCGAGGTAGTAGTAGCAGCAGCAGCAGCAGCAGCAGCAGGAGGAGGGGCAGGAGGAGGACAAGAGGAATAGGAGACAAGATGCGAAGCATATAAACGTACTCCCAGTTTTCCAAACCGCTTATAAATCGGCCAAGTGCTTTGTGAGATAAGAAATACAGGCAAAATAACGGTTTAAACGGTTATTTAACCGATGTACACTTTTGAAACTGGTATTTTAGTCCTCACTGGGCTAAAGCCTGTGTACATACCAAATTTCATCCAAATCGGACAATACGTCAAGAATAATGGTTTTTAACGGTCAGATTTTCAAACACTACATGGAAGTGCCATTTGTGTGTGATAACCTTTCTATATACAAAATTTCGTTAAAACCCACCAATATATAAAAAATAACGGCAAAATAACGGTTTAACGGCTATATAACCGATATACACTTTTGAAACCGGTATTTTAGTCCTCACTGGGCTAAAGCTTGTGTACATATCAAATTTCATCCAAATCGGACAATAACGGTTTAACGGTTATTTAACCGATGTACACTTTTGAAACTGGTATTTTAGTCCTCACTGGGCTAAAGCTGTGTACATACCAAATTTCATCCACATCGGACAATATGTCAAAAATAACGGTTTTTAACGGTCAAATTTTGAAACACTACATAGAAGTGCCATTTGTGTGTGATAACCTTTCTATATACCAAATTTCATTAAAATCCACCTATATATAAGAAATAACGGCAGAATAACGGTTTTTAACGGTTGTTTAATCCATTTCCAGCATTACATCACTTAATATGGACAGAGGCTCCGATATGTCACGAGATCATCCAAACCGCTTATAAATTGGCCAAGTACTGAGATATTCCACAAAGAATAGGCCGTTACAGCCGTTAGTAACGGCTATAGCGGTAAACTAATACATAGGGCATCATCTGTGGCCCATAATGAACATACCTACAAATTTTCAGAAAGATCGGCCCAGTAGTTTTGTCTGGAGCGAGTGGAACACATTTTGACCACGGACAGACAGACAGACAGACAGACACACAGACAGCATTTCTTCATTCCCATTCTAAAGTACTCCCTTTTCTATAAGAACTGGGAGTACAAAAACAGGGCCCATCCTTGCAGGACTCCATTCCATGCAGCATCTGTGGACGATTTTGTGCCTCTGGAATTGGTCTTCTTTCCCGCATGAGGACCCGCATCTGCCTAAGCATCCGTCGATACGACGGGAGAACCCATCATCAATAGTAGTAGTAGTGTAATAGTAATAGTAGTTGTTGTTGTTGTAGCAGCAGCAGTAGCAGCAGCAGCAGTAGCAGAAGTCGTAGCAGTAGAACTACTGATGATCAGTACCATGTCATATGATGAACATTCATTCCTCACGATTAATGAAATGCGCGCGCGCGCGCGCGCGCACACACACCACACACACACACACACACACACACACACACACACACACACACACACACACACACACACACACAAATGCACACGCGCGTGAGTACAACACACGCACACACAAGTACACGTACACACACATGCTTGTACACCCATATACACAGACGTACATACATAACCGTGTATGAAGAACATGCACACGCATGCATGCATGCAGGAGCATGCTCATACAAGCTCACAGATCACACACGCATACACAGGCACACACACGCACATGTCTGCACACTCTGCATACATCGACACACACACATGGGCCGCCCGCTCACGAGCGCGCGGGGACACACACACACACACAAACCACACACACACACACACACACACACACACGCCGCGCGCGCGCGCGCGCGCGCGCGCGCGCATACCGTTAGAACATTGGTTCAGGCGGTGTATGTGTGTGTGTTGTGTGTGTGTGTGTGTGTGTGTGTGTGGCTCGCACATGTTGTTCGTATTTATGCATGTACATCTGTTTGCTTTATATATGTATTAACATGTATAAATGTATAGGTTTATGTATGCTGGTTAACATTTCTGCACTGTTTGTTTGGACTATGTACTGATGTACTGGTTTTGTATATGATCACAACCTTTTCGGTTATTTGCGCTTGCAAAGTGGTGAACAGTCCAGGTTCGCTTTCGCACATGTGCAGTCTGAGCACTCACCATTGCATGAACATTTGATCAGCTCTCTGAACGCTCTGGAAACCATTGGAATTGTCGCCTAAACTGGTTTCCATGTCTCCGGTATCTTCGATCAACAAAATCTTGGGGCGAAGGAACCACTTGCTATGTTTGTGTGCTGGTTGTCTAGATTCCTGCTTGATACACTGCACGCCGGACATGCTGGAGTGGTGCATCTTTGGCGGTGGCAGTTTGTCCATTGCCCGATTCTTCTGACAGAAGAGTTCCCTTCTGATCTCATTGACAGAATCTTGGGGGCTAGTTTTGTCTTACAGAATGACTGTCCTCCAATTTCTTGAAAGCATTATCGTCAGCATCCAGCTTCTGGAAGGGATGATTGGCCAAACGTGACCTGCCAAGCGTGCCAAGCAGACTTCGTGCCCCTGCCATTAAAGGCAGAGGTTGCGTTACAATCTGAAACTAGCTGAAACACAGGTAATGCACGTGATCATGGCTCTCCAAAGCTTGCACAGATGGCGTTGATGTGGTAGAACCTGTAATTCGTGCCCATGCCAAAAGCCACCCAAATGTCAGCCAGGGGCTGGACTGCAGTCAGATCATAGACTACGCTTGCAAGGATGACAACACTATCAGTGTCCAGAGTTAGCTCCTGAATAGTCTTTGCACCATACTCCAATGCATGAACCACATGAATCACGATCCTGGTGTCTGTCTCCTCATGATTGCAGTTTTGCATGCTGATGCCAGCACCAACAAGTACCACAGCTTGCCCTGACGAAACATACACAGCCTTTGCTGGTGGCCAGGCGAAGTCCTTAACCTTGGAATTCAAGAAAGAAAACAGCTCCTCAAGACAGGTCAGATTTGGTATTTGACAAATGGAGCTTGCCAAAGTCAGAAAGAGAGGGAGGAAAGGACTGTATCTCATGTTCAGAGAGCTCTTCCTAGTCACGGTCTCTCTCTCTCTCTCTCTCTCTCTCTCTCTCTCTCTCTCTCTCTCTCTCTCTCTCTCCTCTCTCTCTCTCTCTCTCGTCCTTTTCGGTTCCTAGTAATGCCAATGCTGCAAAAAAGCCCAGTTAATTGAAATTCCTTGGGACTACTCCATGACTTGCTCAGTTAATTTCAATGTGTTAGGTTTATTTTGAGTTTGTTTTAGATTGGGCAAAAATTTAGATTAACTCAACACACAGATAACTTTAAATTCGGATAATTAAAAGTCCATAGGTGGTTCAAAGGCTCTTTCAATTAACCGGGTTTTTCTGTACACGGTCAGTTCAGTGGTGTTCATGATCTCTTTGATACAGAATCTATACAACCTATTTTGACCTACATCGTATTAAGAGGAGACGTACATATAAAAAATATATACAGATAGATACTGCATCAAAGTGACCACAGGTCATCTACGTCATGAAAGGTAGAAAAAAAGCTCATCACACAATAATATGCAATCAAATAGAGAAAACATGGAATTTACATCACAATGAAAACTGGTCATTCTTGCTGATTACCGGTCATCTGCGTTGTAAGGAGCAGAGAAACACCCATACCACAACAACATTCTGTCTGTCAAACATTTTTTAAATATGGAATTGGCATCAAACTGATCACTGATCGTTGTCACTGGCCACTGCAACAACACTCTGTCTGTCAAACTTTTTTTTTTTTTGAATTATGGAATTGGCATCAAACTGATAACTGGTCATTGTCACTGACCACTGGTCATCTAAATTGCAAGAAGCACAGAAATATTCATATAATAAACAGTAAGCAATTACGTTTTCCAAACTGGTCACTGGTCATTGTTGCTAACCACTAGTCATACTACGTTTTAAGAAGCATATACACCCTATAACACATCAATACAGAATGAGACAGTGAAAATATGAAATTGACGTAAAACTGACCACAAGTCTTTCTTGCAGACCACTGGTCTCCTACGTTAAAAAAAACAAAGCATTAAACAATCAATATGGAGAGAACTCAGAAAAATATTAGATCTACATGAAACTGACCACTGGTCAATCTTGTTGACCACCGGACATCTATATTGTAAACTGTACAGAAGCTTTTATAACACACCAATATGCAGTGAAATAGTGAAAACGTGAAATTTTCATGAAGCTGGCCACTGGTTTTGGCACTGACCAGTAGTTATCTAGGTTGTGAATATTATAAAAAAAATACCATTAGAGCATACGCAGCCTGAATAGTGAACATTTGGATTTTACAATAAACTGAACTACTTCATGGTCACCCCGTTCGATAGGGAGAGTATTGGACAGGTAACGTTTATAGCCAATGTTTAATACCATGTCATATAAACTTACCAAAATAACATAAACAACATTTTTTGTGGGTTTGTCTACTTTCCAGCGTGAATTATATTATTTGGATTTGATAACTGGTTGATTTAACTACTTGACACTTGCATGTTTGATTTTTCTGATTGATTATGCACTGCGAAGATTTCTCAATGTGACCATTCAATAGAAAAACAACAATAAACTCCTGTCTCATTCCATCACTTTTTATTAGATTTTATAATCATTTGCTCTTAGTTTGTTAAGGAAAGACAAGAAACTAATAACGAAATTGAAAATAAATAAATAAATAAAAATATGGGGCACTTCCGACACTTTCTCTCACAATTGGAGATTGTGTGGGGGCGCCCTCATACTTTCTCTCACATGGGAGAAAGTGCGAAAGGGGAAGGACCACACTTTCTCTCAATCCCACACTTTCTTCTTAAGTGAGAGAAAGTAAGCCCCAACACTTTCTCCTAACGTGAGAGAAAGTGTGGGAATGAGATAAACTGTGGCCCAACATCAACTTATTGAGAGCAAAGTAATTTGGCGACAAATTGGCCAAGGGGCGATAAATTGGACAGTGAAGTGCGACCCAATCTGTCGCCCTCAAAAGCTTAGAATTGGCGACAGATTGGTCCTGGTGTTGAGGACCAATCTGTCGCCTGGGCGACAAATTGGTCCTGGTGTTGAGGCCCAATCTGTCACCGGGCGACAAATTGGGCAGGGGCGACTGTTAACGACCAATCTGTCGCCCCTGCCCAATTGTCGCCCGGCGACAGATTGGTCTTCAAACCGCGACCAATCTGTCGCCCAGCCGACAGATTGGTCTTCAACATCAGGACAAATCTGTCGCCTGGCGACAGATTGGGCCCGGGTGTTGCATATTTTGACGGCATAGACCTTATAGGGAAGACATCATGATTGAAGAGGGAATATTTGAGCGGATAGAAAAACACAGAGTCACAGCGAACTACTTTTGAAGTTGGAGTGTTTCTACTCCTGTGGCGGGGTAATAAAGAATCGCGGCCCCTGTAACTCCAGGGTATTGGGGCCAATTCTCTTCTAATTTGGTGTGAGGGTTTATTGTACCAATTCCTTTTGTGATAGTCACTTCTGGCAGGCACCTCTCGCACACGTTTTCTTAGTGTAGAAAAAAAGTTTTTCATAATGAAGAAAAAGATTTCTCCTGGAGCAAGAATAACCCTTTCATTGCTCGGCGTTTGGATTACTGTTTTGTGTCAGAGGAAATGCTACCCTTGTGTGTTTCGTGTGAACTCACGACGGTTGCGCATTCAGATCACAAAGCTGTCATAACGGAACTAAACAACGGTAATTTTGAAAGAGGACCAGGATACTGGAGATTTAACAATAGTTTTTTAAAAGATACTAAGTTTGTTGCAAAGATGAACGATTTATTAGATAAGCATCTCAATGATTCTTCCGATGATGTGTCTTATATAAGAAGGTGGGATCTATGTAAAGTTGAAATTCGTACTTTTTGTACTGAGTATGGAAGGTCACTTGCATGCAAAAGAAGAAATCGTGAATATTGTCTAAACGCACAGCTTGTGGAAAAAGAAAAGGCATTAGTCAGTAATCCCTCTGATGTAGGGGTGCAGAAACAGTATCTTAGTCTAAAACAAGAAATAGAGTTGTTGCAGGTTGAGAGAACGAGAGATAGAGAGAGGAGATCCTTGCACAAGCCGACAGGATTGTGATGCAAAACATTTCAATACAAAGCCAAAGAACATCAGGAAAATGTTATCCAAACACAACGTAACAAATTTACCAACGGCCCATTATTTCTGGGAAAGGAAATTTGGTTACACCCTAGACAAACAGGCCTGGTCTAGGGCTAAAGAAACCACCAAAGAAGTGCGACTTAGAGTCCTTCACTGGAAAGTGGTACATAATATTTACCCTACAAATATAATGTTGAACAAAATGAAAATACGAGAAAATAATCAATGTTCATATTGTGTTGATAAGGTGGATTTTATTGAACATGTTTTCTATAATTGTCCAGTTGTAAAGAATTTTTGGAATTTCATTGAGCAAAAAATTTATGTAGACACAAATATTAAGCTAACGTTGTCAGTCACTGATGTTCTGTTTGGTGTGAACAGTTCATTCTGCCCACGTGGAAAATATGTATACATAAACCTCATTCTATTGGTTGGGAAAATGTCCATAAGTATTTTTAAAAAGACACTGTCTGCATTCTCATTGCAATCAATCTTTGAAAAAGAATTCAACGTAAGGAGCTAGTTTATACCTCACTTCATCTTCCAGCTTCTTCCGACCCCGTCCACAGCCCCCCCCCCCCCCCCCCCTCCCCCCCTTCTCCGGCGCTCGCTGTCCCTTTTCTCTGCCTTCTTTTCTCTGTTGGCCTGTGTCGGTTCACCAGCAGCTGGCTCTCTCTCTTATACAGTTATTTATAATCACTTTCAGGTCATGTTTCCAAGTTTTAAAGTAATCATTTCAATCATTCTTTCATTTATTAATGTATTTCATTTCCTCTCGGGGATGGGGTGGGGGTGCGGAAGACCGTGATTCACTGTATCTGTGCCTATTCTTTCTAGAATTATGTATATTTGCGGATAGTATTTATTAACTTGTATATGCTTTTGACCATTGACGATTGATTTCGTAGGCTTGTAGAGTGGTACGCGCGCGCACGTGCATACACGCACATAAGCACACGTACACTCAATCACACACACAGACACAGACACACACAACACACACACACACACACACACACACACACACACACACACACACACACACACACACGCACTCACGGATACTTGTTGTCTCGCTGACGGTCCTTCCTCATGTCCTCCTTGCGGCTCCACCCCCCCCCCCCTCCCCAAATATTTCATCTTTTCTTCTTCATCGTAAGGATGGTGTTTCTGGGGAACTGGCAGGTGCGAGACTACTTATAATTGTAGTACACAAATTTATTAATCCTTTCGTTCCATGTTCGCTCGTTCCTTCGGTCATTCTGGGATGTTTTTGTTCCAAGGAAGGCTTTCGGGGAACGTTTGGACGCACAGGAGAGAACGGAGGAGGCGAAAGGAAATCTTTGTTGTATTCAGTCTATTCAACCTGGTCACAATTAGGCCGGAAGATTATCGTGTTTCACATTTGTTTACAGCAGTATATTTATTTCGATATTTCGTTTGTTTTTACATAGTATCGAATTCTTTTTCGGTTTTGTGTTCTTTCCTTCTTTCTCTTCTTCCTTTCTTCCTTCCTTTCTTTCATTCTTTTTCTCTGTCTGTCCGTTTTTTTTTGTTTTGTTTTTTTTTAAACAGACATTATCAGAGTGAGTGTGCCAGTACACCACACACTTAGAACATTAACAAACCCAGACACATTGTATCAAATGCCAAAACACTAAAATCAGCAAAAATTTGTCCATTTTGAGAGAGAACATACAGACTATGCATGGTGTGTAAGAGACTGGTTGTAAGGGGGAAAAAAAAAAAGCTAGTCGTGGAAATTGATTTTGTTTTTTTCCCGCTTTTTTTTTTTTGGCAGATGAAGAGGACAGTGTGAAGCACCAAAAATGAAGAGGTGGATTTTGGCCTTAGGGAAAAAAAAAAAGTCGCCGCCTTAGGTGCTCCATTGATCCGACAACTGATGCCTAAAAAAAAAAATAGTGTAGAAAAAAAACTAGAAACAAAAACAATATAAAAACACTGAGAGTCTGTATTCACATTGAGATAGCATGAGAACTGGCACCTTACCTCTGCTCCCCCCTTCCCCCTGCCCACCCCACATCCACGCTCCCTCTCTCTCTCTGTCTCTGTCTCTGTCCTGTCTGTCTGTCTGTCTGTCTGTCTGTCTGTCTGTCTGTCTCTCTCTCTCTCTCTCTCTTCTCTCTCTCTCTCTTCTTTCTTTCTTTCTTTTCGGTTCCTAGTAATGCCAAAGCTGCAACAAAGCCCAGTTAATTGAAATTCCTTGGGACTACTCCTTGACTTGCTCAGTTAATTTCAATTTGTTAGGTTTATTTTGAGTTTGTTTTAGATTGGGCAAAAATTTAGATTAACTCAACACGCTGATAATTTCAAATTCGGTGGTTCAAAGACTCTTTCAATTAACCGGGTTTTACTGTACATGGTCAGTTCAGTGGTGTTCATGATCTCTTTGATACAGAATCTATACAACCTATTTTGACCTACATCATATTAAGAGGAGACGTATGTTAACGACCAATCTGTCGCCCCTGCCCAATTGTCGCCCGGCGACAGACTGGTCTTCAAACCAGGACCAATCTGTCGCCCAGGCGACAGATTGGTCTTCAACACCAGGACCAATCTGTCACCCGGCGACAGATTGGGCCTGGGTGTTGCATATTTTGATGGGATAGACCTTATATGGAAGACATCATGATTGAAGCGGATAGAAAAACACAGCGTCACAGCGAACTACTTTTGAAGTTGGAGTGTTTCTAGTTCTGTGGCAGGGTAATAAAGAATTGCGGCCCCTGTAACTCCAGGGTATTGGGGTCAAATCTCTCTCTCTCTCTCTCTCTCTCTCTCTCTCTCCTCTCTCTCTCTCTCTCTTCTCTCTCTCGTCATTTTCGGTTCCTAGTAATGCCAATGCTGCAACAAAGCCCAGTTAATTGAAATTGGGACTACTCCTTGACTTGGGACTACTCCTTGACTTGCTCACTTAATTTCAATTTGTTAGGTTTATTTTGAGTTTGTTTTAGATTGGGCAAAAATTTAGATTAACTCAACACGCGGATAGTCTTAAATTCGGATATTTAAAAGCCCATAGGTGGTTCAAAGGCTCTTTCAATTAACTGGGTTTTACTGTACATGGTCAGTTCAGTGGTGTTCATGATCTCTTTGATACAGAATCTATACAACCTATTTTGACCTACATCATATTAAGAGGAGACGTACATATAAAAAATATAGATAGATGGATACTGCATCAAAGTGACAATAGGTCATCTACGTCATGAAAGGTAGGGAAAAAAAGCTCATCACACAAATAATATGCAATCAAAAAGAGAAAACATGGAATTTACATCACAATGAAAACTGGTCATTCTTGCTGATTACCGGTCATCTGCGTTGTAAGGAGCAGAGAAACACCCATACCACAACAACATTCTGTCTGTCAAACATTTTTTTAAATATGGAATTGGCATCAAACTGATCACTGGTCATTGTCACTGACCACTGGTCATCTAAATTGCAAGAAGCACAGAAATATTCATATAATAAACAGTAAACAATTACGTTTTCCAAACTGGTCACTAGTCATTGTTGCTAACCACTAGTCATACTACGTTTTAAGAAGCATATACACCCTATAAAACATCAATACAGAATGAGACAGTGAAAATATGAAATTGACATAAAACTGACCACAGTCTTTCTTGCAGACCACTGGTCTTCTACATTAAAAAACAAAGCATTAAACATATCAATATGGAGAGAACTCAGAAAAATATTAAATTTACATGAAACTGACCACTGGTTAATCTTGTTGACCACCGGACATCTATATTGTAAACTGTACAGAAGCGTTTATAACACACCAATATGCAGTGAAATAGTGAAATAGTGAAATTTTCATGAAGCTGACCACTGGTATTGGCACTGACCAGTAGTTATTTAGGTTGTGAATATTATACAATTACCATTAGAGCATACGCAGCCTGAATAGTGAACATTTGGATTTTACAATAAACTGAACTACATCATGGTCACCCCGTTCGATAGGGAGAGTATTGGACAGGTAACGTTTATAGCCAATGTTTAATACCATGTCAATATAAACTTACCAAAGTAACATAAGCAACATTTTTTGTGGGTTTGTCTACTTTCCAGCGTGAATTATATTATTTGGATTTGATAACTAGTTGATTTAACTACTTGACACTTGCATGTTTGATTTTTCTGATTGATTATGCACTGTGAAGATTTCTCAATGTGACCATTCAATAGAAAAACAACAATAAACTCCTGTCTCATTCCATCACTTTTTATTGGATTTTATTATCATTTGGCTCTTAGTTTGTTGTTAAGGAAAGACAAGAAACTAATAACGAAATTGAAAATAAATTAATATATAAATAAAAAATATGGGGCACTTCCGACACTTTCTCTCACAATTGGAGATTGTGTGGGGGCGCCCTCATACTTTCTCTCACATGGGAGAAAGTGCGAAAGGGGAAGGACCACAATTTCTCTCAATCCCGCACTTTCTTCTTAAGTGAGAGAAAGTAAGCCCCCACACTTTCTCCTAAAGTGAGAGAAAGTGTTGGAATGAGATAAACTATGGCCTAATATCAACTTATTGAGAGCAAGGTAAGTTGGCGACAAATTGGCCAAGGGGCGACAGATTGGACAGTGAAGTGCGACCCAATCTGTCGCCCTCAAAAACTTAGAATTGGCGACAGATTGGTCCTGGTGCTGAGGACCAATCTGTCGCCTGGGCGACAAATTGGTCCTGGTGTTGAGGCCCAATCTGTCACCGGTCGAAAAATTGGTCAGGGGCGACAGATTGGTCGTTAACACTGCTCTATGCTTGGACGCGCGTGGTCGTTGAAGACTGATCAGTGGGTCTGATGTTTTGTATGTTGCAGCAAGACCTAATGTCTATGAGACGGATTTTTCTTTCCTGATCCGTGGTGAGAGTTCCCATGTCTGGCATGCATTCACAGTGATGGGTCGGAGTCTGATCTCGCGTGCTATGGAAATCTTATTGTCTTTCCACACAGGGTTCAGTCTGGACAGCGCTCACCTTGTCTTTGCTGCCCTTGAGAGCATTTCTGGTGTAGATCCCTCACTGCTGACGATGGAGCCCAGGCCAGTGAACTATCCAAAAGTTCTTACCTGCTGTCCATGTACAGGTCTATCAATGGACATGGTGGTTATTGTGATCGGCCCTAGACCACTTCATAGACGTCTATGAAAACATCAGCAATCTGGAAGTCCCTCCCGAACATAGAGCTGCAGTACACAGGGCCCAAGGTGAACATCATGATAAAGAGCCCCAAGAGGAAGTCATGACCACAGCTTTCACAGAGAAAGAGCTGGAGGAAGCGTTGCAGAGCCTCAACCTGAAGAAGTCACCTGAACCAGACGGAACCACCAATGAAATGATTCTGCATCTTGGGATGAAGAGCAAGGCAGTCCTTCTAACAACTTTTAACTCCAGCTGGAAGACAGGATCAGTACCACAGTGTTGGAGGGAAGCAGACACGATCCCCATTCACAAAAAGGGAAAGGACAAGTCGAAGGCTGACAGCTACAGACCCATCAGCCTTACAAGCTGCTTAGGAAAGCTGATGGAGAGACTTGTCAACACAAGGCTTGTCTGGCACCTTGAGGAGCATCAGCTGCTGAGCCCTGAACAGGCGGGCTTCCGCTAACACAGATCAACAGATGATCAGATCACATTGATCACTCAAAGCATAGAGGACGCTTTCCAAGAAAAGAAGAACACGCTTGCTGTCTGGATTGACATGAAGAAGGCGTTCGACAAAGTCTGGAAGGACGGACTCAGGCTTAAACTACGGCGATGTGGTGTGTCTGGGAGGATGTACACCTGGATCAGCCAGTACCTACACATCCGCCAAGCCCGAGTAAAGATTCAGGGCCAAAAGAGCAAGAAGAAGGTGCTGAGACAGGGAGTACCACAAGGAGGAGTCCTTTCGCCAACGCTGTTCCTCATCTTTATTGATGACATCGTCAGAGATCTGCCAAGAGGGGTCAGAGGAGCGATCTACGCAGATGACCTGGTACTATGGTGCTCTGAAGAGTATACCACTACAGCACAGGTACGCCTCCAGACTGCGCTCAATAAGATCGGCGACTGGACCAAGGAATGGCTTGTCTCTGTCAACTCAAGCAAAACAACCTACACAGTCTTCAGCCTATCCAGCAAGAAGCAAGAGGCGAAGCTGACTCTGAACAACCAAAGGCTTGCAGAGGAACCCACACCTACCTACCTGGGAGTGACCTTTGACCGCAGGCTCACTTGGAAACAGCAGATCACCAGATGCTGTAGCAGGGCCAAGCTGAGACTGGCGATCATGAAGAAACTTGCAGGAACGGACGGGGGGGGGGGGGGGGGGGGGGGGGGCTGACGAACGTATCCTGAGGAGACTCTATACGGGGAGAGTCCGACCTGTAGTTGAGTACGGGACATCAGCATGGGCATCAGCTGCAAAGTCTAACCTTGACCATCTCAACAAGATACAGAACCAAGCTCAGCGTGTCATAACTGGCGCTATGAGATCCACCCCAATTCTGAAGATGGAGAAGACCACTGGGCTGCAGTCATTGGAGGACAGAAGGGACACAAAGATCCTCATCCAGGCAGCAAAATTCAAACGCCTTGAAAACCATCCAATGAACGACAGAATGAGCAGACCCACCAAGAGCCGGCTGAAAAGAGGCAGCTTCACCCACCAGTCAAGACGCCTTGAAAGACAAATCCCAGTCTTGATGGAACACGAAGCAAAGCCTATCGCGGCAAATGTCACCCACCCATCTTGGAAGAGGCAGGTCTTCCCAACAGTCGTCACCAGCATTCCCGGAGTGGAGAAGAGAGGAACACAGTCAGACACCCAAAGTAAAACCCTGGCCATGGAGTACATCTGCAACCAGTACCCCCAGGAAGACTGGACCTATGTCTTTACAGATGGCTCCGCCACAGAAGCAACGAGGGATGGTGGAGCTGGAATCTTCCTCCGATACAAAGACGGAGATGAAGAAATTGCAATCCCAACAGGAAAATACTCCACCAACTTCCGAGCTGAGCGAGAAGCTCTCTGTGAGGCAGCCACAACAGTCTCGCAGAACTCCATAAGAACAACAGGGCAGGTGGTGGTGTTTTCAGACGCTCTCTCCGTGCTCCAAGCCCTCAAGAACTCCCGCTGCAAAGAACAGAACCATCTCACTTCAGCCCTTGTTGCCCTGAGTGCCAGAGTGGAGAAAGTGGTGATACAATGGGCACCAGCACACTGTGGTCTTCCGCCTGAGGACTGGCCACAATCGCCTGCTCCACCACATGCACACAAAATGTGGCATTGGACAGAGTGGAGAGTGCCCTTGTGGTGAGGGACCAATGACAACCGACCACATCCTTCAAGACTGTATGACGCATGCAGCATCCAGAAGGAAGTACTGGCCAACACCGACAGCAGTGGAAGCCAAGTTGTACGGCACCCTGGAGGAGCTGCGGTGGACGGCAGCCTTCATCGAGGACACCGGGCTGCTCATCTAATGGGAAGCGAACGAGGAAGAAGAAGAAGAAGAATTGTGATCGGCCATCAGCGTGGCTATGTAACTCATATCTT
>JAMYXO010000242.1:0-22500 GCA_033310375.1 Conus canariensis | reverse complement strand
TGTAGTCTTCTTCGTAGTCTTATTCTTCCTCTCTTCTTCGTAGTCTTCTTTTCCTCTCGTAGTCTTCTTCTCTCTTCGTAGTCTTCATCTTTTTCGTAGTCTTCTTCTTCTTTTTTGTTCTTGTTCTTCGTTTTTCTTCTTCTTCTTCTTCTTCTTCTTTCTTCTTCTTCTTCTTCTTCTTCTTCTTTCTTCTTCTTCTTCGTAGTTCTTTTCTTCTTCTTCTTTGCAGTCTTCTTCGTATCTCTTTTTCTTCTTCTTCTTCGTAGTCTCTTCTTCTTCTTCTTCTTCTTCTTCGTATCTCTTCATCTTCTTTCGTTTCTTCTTCTTCTTTTCTTCTTGTTCTTCGTAGTCTTTCTTTGTCAGTCTTCTTCTTCTCTTCTTCTTTCTTCTTCTTCTTCTCTTCTTCTCTTCTTCTTTCTTCTTCTCTTCTTCTTCTTCTTCTTCTTCTTCTTCTTCGTAGTCTTCTTCTTCTTCTTCTTCTTCTTCTTCTTCTTCTTCTTCTTCTTCTTCTTCTTCTTCTTCTTCTTCTTCTTTCGTAGCCTTCTTTGTAGTCTTCTTTGTCGTGTCTTCTTCTTCTTCTTCTTCTTCTTCTTCTTCTCGTCTTCTTCTTCTTCTTCTTCTTCTTCTTCTTCTTCTTCTTCTTCTTCTTCTTCTTCTTCTTCGTTTCTTCTTCTCTTCTTCTTCTCTCTTTCTCTTCTTCTTCTTCTCTCTTCTTCTTTTTTCTTCTTCTTCTTCTTCTTCTCTTCTTCTTCTGTCTTCTTCTTCTTCTTCTTCTTCTTCGTCTTCTTTTTCTTCTTCTTCTTCTTCTTTCTTCTTCTTCTTCTTCTCAGTCTTTTCTTCTTCGTAGTCTTCTTCTTCCTCTGCTCTTCTCTTCTTCTCTTCTCTCCTTCTCCTCTTCGTCTTCCTTCTTCTTTTTCTTCTCTCTATCTTCTCTCCTTTCTCCTCTCTCTTCTCCTCCTCCTTCTCCTCCCTAGTCGTCTTCTTCTCTTTTCTTCTTCGTAGTCTTCTTTTCTCCTCCTCTTGCTCTCACAGGGCTGTGTCTCTTTCTCGTAGCTCCTACAGGGCTGTGGTCTTCTTTTCCTCGTGCGTCCACAGGGCTGTGGCCCCTTTCCGCATGCGTCCACAGGGCTCTGGGTCCTTTCCTCGTGCACCACAGGGCTGTGTCCCCTTTCCGCGTGCGTCCACAGGGCTGTGGGTCCTTTCCTCGTGCGCCACAGGGCTGTGTCCCCTTCCTCGTGCGCCACAGGGCTGTGGGTCCTTTCCTCGTGCGTCCACAGGGCTGTGTCCCCTTTCCTGTGCTTCCACAGGGCTGTGGGTCCTTCCTGTGCTCACAGGCGTGGTCCCTGTCCACAGGGCTGTGGGTCCTTTCCTCGTGCTCCACAGGGCTGTGTCCCCTTTCCTCGTGCTTCCACAGGGCTGTGTCCCTTTCTCGTGCTCACAGGGCTGTGGTCCTTTCTTCGTGCGGCCTCAGGGCTGTGTCCCCTTTCCTCATGCGTTCACAGGGCTGTGGGTCCTTTCCTGGTGTGTCCTCTGGGCTGTGGCCTCTTCCTGGTGTTGCCACAGGGCTGTGGGCTCTTTCCTGGTGTGATCACAGGGCTGTGGTCCCCTTTGCTGGTGTGTCCCCAGGGCTGTGGGTTCGTTCCTGGTGTGTCTCCTGGGCGTTGGGCTCGTTACTGGTGTATGCCTGTTCCTTCTTCGTAGTCTTCTTCTTCTTCTAGTTTCTTCTCATGTAGTCTTCTTCTTCGTAGTCTTCTTCTCCTTCATCTTCTTCGTTGTCTTCTTCTTGTGCTTCTTGTTCTTCTTGTTCTTGTTCTTCTGTGTCTCTCTCTTCTTCTTCTTCTCTTCTTCTCTCTTCTTTTCTTCTCTTCTTCTCTTCTCTTCTTCTGTCTTTCTTTTCTTCTTTCTTCTTCTCTTCTTCTAGTCTTCGTTCTTCGTTCTCTCGTATTTTTCTTCGTAGTCTCTTCTTCTTCGATCTTCTTCTTCTTCTTCTTCTTCTTCTTCTTCTTCTTCTTCTGTTCTTCTTACTTTTTCTTCTTCTTCTTCTTCTTCTTTTTTCTTCTTCTTCTCGTTCTTCTTTTCTTTCTTCTTCTTCTTCTTCTTCTTCTTCTTCTCTCTAGTCTTCTTCTTCTTCTTCTTCTTCTTCTTCTTCTTCTTCTTCTTCTTTAGTCTTCTTCTTCTCTCTTCTTCTTCTTCTTCTTCTTCTTCTCTTCTTCTTCTTCTTCTTCTTCTCTTCTTCTCTTCTTCTTCTTCTTCTTCTTCTTCTTTCTTCTTCTTCTTCTTCTTCTTCTTCTTCTTCTTTCTTCTTCTTTTCTTCTTCTTCTTCTTCTTTCTTCTTCTTCTTTTTTTTTAGTCTTCTTTCTATCTCTTCTCTCTCTTCCTTCGTATCTTCTTCTTCGTAGCTCGTAGTCTTCGTAGTCTTCTTCGTAGTCTTATTCTTCCTCTTCTTCTTCGTTGTCTTCTTTCTCCTCTTCGTAGTCTTCTTCTTCTTCGTAGTCTTCATCTTTTTCCTAGTCTTCTTCTTCTTTTCTTGTTCTTCGTAGTCTTCTTCTTCTTTCTTCTTCTTCTTCTTCTTCTTCTTCTTCTTCTTCTTCGTAGTTTTTCTTCTTCTTCTTCGTAGTCTACTTCGTCGTGGTCTTCTTTTTTTCTTCTTCTTCTTCTTTTTCTTCTTTCTTCTTCTTCTTTTTCTTTTTCTTCTTCTTCTCTTGTTCTTCTTCTTCTTCTTCTTCTTCTTCTTCTTCTTCTTCTTCTTCTTCTTCTTCTTCTTCTTCTTCTTCTTCTCTTCTTCTTCTTCTTCTCGTATCTTCTTCGTAGTCTTCTTCTTCTTCTTCTTCTCCGTAGTCTTCTTCGTAGTCTTCTTCTTCTTCTTCTTCTTCTTCTTCTTCTTCTTCTTCTTCTTCTTCGTACTCTTCTTCGTACTCTTCTTCTTCTTCTTCTTCTTCTTCTTCTTCTGTACACTTCTTCCAGTGTAGCTGTCCCTTTCTTTCATAGTTAAGTGTGCTGTCATAGAGTTTTGTGTTTCCTTGTGTAGAGTTGTGTCGTCTTCTATCCCAGGATTTATTATCTTCTTTACCAGAGTTTAGTATCGCCTTTCCTCACAAAAGTTCTACTGTCTTTTGCAAGGAGTAAATTTTCTACACTCACAAATCTGAAATCTCCTTTCTGCGGTACTAGAATCTTTTTCGGTGTCAGATGCTAGTCTTCGTATTCAGGGTTAGTGTTGTCTTGATTCACAGATGTTCATGTCCTTTTCTTCAGGAACTAGTGTCCCATATTTTCGGCAGCTGATGCTTTGCCTTTTTTTTTTATTGGGGTGTATCTTTCCTAACTTTCTAGTCTTCAGTGATTCTTTCCGTGCATCTTCTTTTCCAGGATGTTACGTCTTCTTTGTCAGAGTATTATGTCTTCTTCTTTCCTAGGATTTAGTGCCACCTTCTTTCCAGGGTTCTTCTTTCCTGAGATCACGTGCCTTCTTTCCTGTGTTTAGTGCGTTTTTCTTCCCCAGGATTTAGTGATCTGTCCTTTCCCAAGGTTCCATGCCTTCTTTCTCAGGTTTTAGTGCCCACTTCTTTCGCAGTACTCAGTGCCTTCTTTATTCCACAGCGTTTAGTCTTACTTCGTTCCAAGGATTCAGTGCCCTCTTCTTTTCCCCACCACAACACAACCCACCCCCATTACACCCCGACCACCTCACATCACACCCCCACCAAACACAGCACACCCTCACCACATCCTCACCACAACAGAACACACCCTCAACTCATCCCCATCACAACACAACTCACTCCGACCACAATACCACAACACACCCCCATCACAGCAACACCCCCACCACACCCCCACCACAACACAACAAACCTCCCCGTCACCACCTCCCACCCCACCACAACACAGCACACCCCCGCCACACCCCACCACAACACAGCACACACCTCACCACATCCTCACCATAACAGAACACACCCTCAACTCATCCCCATCACAACACAACTCACTCCGACCACAATACCACAACACACCCCCATCACAGCAACACCCCCACCACACGCCCACCACAACACAACAAACCTCCCCGCCACCACCTCCACCCCACCACAACACAGCACACCCCCACCACACCCCACCACAACACAGCACACCCTCACCACATCCTCACCATAACAGAACACACCCCTAACTCGCCCCCATCACAACACAACTCACTCCCTCCACAATACCACAACAGCCCCCCATCACAGCAACACCCCCCACCACACCCCCCCACCGCAACAAAACAAACCTCCCCGCCACCACCTCCCACCCCACCACAACACAACACACACCCACAACACCCCCACCACGACACATTACCCCCCCCCCCCCCTTTCCAACAACACAACCCACCCACACAACAGTTTGTCGTTGGCACGTTTTGCGGAGATCTCTACATTCTGTTGCCTCACAGTCTGTCATGGATCGGTGGGGGTCTTCTGTAAGCAGGAACTACGGTGTATGGTGCCTTCTTTGACTACATCTCTCTGTGGGATACAGCAGAAGGTGTTCAGAAACTTCGACTTTCTGGAGGCTTGTCACCTTGGATGGTGTGTTGTTAGGACGGGGAGTCTTGTGCAGAGTGGTGGCTTTGGCTAGGCTTTAGTAGCTTGGGGGTAGGTGTTAGGGGTTAGGGAGGCCCGTTCCAGCGCATCATTTAGCTGCTGGCAAGACTGAAAGTGTGCAGGATGCTGCGGTGTTGAACTTCTGTGTGGAGAAAAAACTTTGGCGCGTGTAGTCGGAGACATATACAGAGAAATATCTCTGGCGGAGTATTTACATAAAACCGTCTGAATGGATCGGAATGGCCTTACCATGAGATCCATTTTGCAGTGGCATCAGCATGACCGGCTCCTGCGCATGGGAGCTATCAGGGTGTGGGGACCCTGGAGTTGTCAGAGCTGTAGTTCATAGAGTAGGGTGCCACTGGCCTTCCTGTGTGACACATGGCTGCTCTGGTTTCTGTGACAGTTGTCTGCAGACCAAAGGTACAGAACAGTGGTACCAGACGAGATGCTTCGGTAAAGGCATGCATTTTCTGAAGTCTCTTGGGATCCCCTGGTACTGTCTGAGTACCCCTTGTTTTGCAGAGAACCTGTCATGGCGGTCATATCAGCATGGAGTTCACACCGGACTTCCCGTGGAACTGGCTTTCAGTGTAGGCTTTAACGTCGGTCGTGTTTGCTGTCGAGGATATCCAAATTTCGCCCCCGATTCGTGGCCGATTCGCGATTCGTGTCACAAATCGGGTCTCTCTTCCACGTGGATCTTTCAACAACGCCACTGCATGCCTTTAGTTCTGTTAGTGCCTGGATGTTGTGTTGGATTAGTTAAACAAGTGGGGAGCAGAGGAAGGGGCAGGGGGTACTAAAGAAGCCTGGCTAGAGAAATACGTACATATAGATGGATATGTACATATTTGTCTCTGGTGTAACCATTGTCATTCATTCTGTGCATGATTCCCTTTTCTGGTGATTCATCAGTCATGGTGATGGTTCCCGGGAATCAGAGTTGCTGGCTGCCTTCTGTTGTGTTCCATAGATGGATGCAGTTGAAGGAGTTGCTGTGCATCCTGGGACCAGTGTGCAGGTGATCGCTAACTTTTCGTGATAGGATTGTGAGGCAAGAGAATTGGAGGTATCCGTGGATCGGTCATCGGCCAGCTGGGGGTCAGATTGTTCATGTGTCTGGGAAAGGTGGTCATTTGAACAAGAAGTGTTTTACTACTCTTGTTCACGCCCTACATTCCCAGGCCAGCCCAGGCCAATCTGGCCAGGCCAGGTGGCCCAGGCAAGATTGACCCTCCCCGACCCTCACTGACCTTCCCTTACCCTACAGCACCATCAAAACGACCACCACACCACCACCATTACCACCACCACACCACCGCTACCACCACGCACATCACCACCACACCTCCTCCACCACAACACCACCACCACCACAACACCACCTCCACCACCACACTAACAACACCACACCACCACCACCAACACCACCACCACACCACCACCACCGCCACCACCACCACCACCACCACCACCACCACCACCATATCCTCACCACAACACCAGACCACCACCACACCACCACCACACCAAAACCATACCGCCATCTCCACCACACCAACAACACCACACCACCACTACACCTCCACCGCCACCGCAACACCACCACACCACCACTATACCACCATCACAACACCACCAAACCCAGGCTTTAGTGTCCTATTCTTTCTAGGGTTTAATGTCATCTTTCCCAGGGTTTTGTGTCTTCATCTTTTCCAGGGGTTGGTGCATCTTTCTTTCCCAGGACTTGGTGACTTCTTCGTTTCTAGCTTTTAGTGTTTTCGTTCCGAGGGTTTAATGCCTGTGTCTTTCCTAGGTTGCAGCCTTGTTTCGTATGATCGCCATGGATGCTGTTGTTTCCTATGTCAGTCTTCTGTTGAACATGGATACAAAACAGAAGGCACCTGAGGGGATGGTTCAGGAAAAGTATCAAATGACCCTGCCAGTGATATCGCAGGCCTCATGTTTCAGGGATCTAAGGTAGTTCTTGCTCCGCCCCCCCCCCCCCCAATGAAATAAATACACGTGTATGTATTTCTTCATGGGGGATCAAGAGTAACCTTACTTCTTTATTACTTACTGTTCACTGCTCTCTGCCTCATTTAAGATCCCCTTTCTTCCACAGAATTTACGGTCCTGTTTCTATCTTTGGTTAAGTGTCGTCTCATATGGCTTAGTGTTCTCCTTTCATTGGGATTAGCTTTCCTACTCATTCGTCTACTTTCATATAGAATTTAGTATCCTTTCAAAGCGTTTTTCACAGGGGCTAGTATTGAGTCCTTTCATAAAGGTTAGTGTCATCTTCTTTCACAGAGCTAGAGTTCTTTTCTTTCATAGGAGCTAGTGTTCTCTCCTGTCATAGGGGTTTAAAGCGGTCCTCTTTTTTCACTCAAGGGCTAGTGTTCCTTCTCCTTTTATAGGGGTTGCATTCCGTCCTTGTTCTCTCTCATGGGGCTAGTGTTCACTTTTTGGTCTTCTCCTCCTCTTTATAGGGGTTAGCGTCTCTTCTGTCACAGGAGCTAGTGTTTCTTCTCCAGTCTTTTTGGGGCTAGTGTTCTCTCCTTTGATAGGGGTTTGGTATGTTCTTCTTTCAGTAGGAGCTAGTGTTCACTCCTTTCATAGAGGTTAGCGTCCTTCTTTTCGCAGGGGCTAGTGTTCTCTCCTTTCATACAGGCAAGCGTCCTCTTTTTTCACATGGCTTGTGTTTTCTCCTTTGAGAAATTCAGTGTACTGTTCATTCTTGGTGTGTAGTGTCCCTTCTTTAAGTTTATGCTCTTCCTTTCGTATGGTTTTTATGTTCGATCTTGCTTTTAATGACCCTTGTGTTGTGTTCTTTCATATGGACTATTGTCTTTTATTGATGTTTCTGTCATCTTCTTTTCATGTCTGTTGTCGTTTCACAGGTAGAATGCCTTTCTTGCATACGGTTTAGTGTCCTCTTTACATAGGGCCTAGTGTCTTTTCTCTGATGACTTAGTGTGTCTCTTTCTGTCGAGTTCAGTGTCCTTTCGTTCTATGTATTGTTCTTAGCTCTAGAATTTAGGATTGCCTTTTCACAGAGTTCTACGTGTTTCTCTTATAGGGCTCACCATACTCTCATGGCGTTTGTATCCTCTTTCGCACGATTCAGTGCTTTTGTGGTTATATGATTTCAACTATTTTTTCGCAGAGCTTAACATATTTTTGCTTTTTAGGGAATTATGTCGTCGTACGTCGGCTTCTCCTTTCTTAGCGTTTAATGCATCCTTTTCTAGAATATAGTTCTTCATAGGTGTTAATGTCTTCTTTACTAGTGTTTAGTTAAAATTTTCTTCGCAAGTATTTCATCACAGTCTTTTGTGGCAGGACCAAACAGGAAGCGGTTCCAGTCTGCCAGACGACCACCAGGATCACAGACCAGAGAGAAGGTGCCCCACTTCTTGTTAAAATAGTAAATTTGAATATCGTAATGGTAGCAGAGCTGTTACATTCTCATTTTGTTCCGCAATTAAGTATATACTTGGAACATCAGTCATACTGTTTCAATAATGAAGATTGTTAAAAGGGTGTGTAACGGGTATTTATATTATAACCATCATTGCATCGCTAGAAAATTATGCAAGTTTCATGACTGAACATTGAGAAATAATCGAGAGCACTTGTGAAAAAAAAACTTTGTGAACAACTGGAATATGTGAATGAAGACCTGGTATGCTCCAATTTGGCATCTCTGTTAATTTCAGAATCGGTAGTATGATAAGGGGGCTGTTTTCATCACCGAAAAGGAGCTTGAACTGCACACCAGTTTTCTCTCTGCTAATATGTGTGATCTTGATTTGAGACTTCTTTTAGTAATTTGATGTAGAGCTTGTTTTCCTAGAAGGGTGGTTGGAGGGGTGTGTCATTTAACAGTGGTGTTAGTCTTCATTAGTTCTGTGAGGTCTTTTGACGGAGCTGTGAAGAATAACAACAGCGCATCTTTACTGCCAAATCTGCAATGATATGATTGAAAAGAAATTTAAAGCAGCGCATTTGTTTTATCTGAGTCATTGCTGGTGTAAATTACAATGATCAGGGCATTGATTCAGTATATGAGAGTGTTCGTTAAATGAAAATGTCTATTTAGATATGAGCTGTATGCATGGATGTATCTGTGGTAATGTTCATGTGTGTATTCGTATGTAAGTGTGTAAGTGTATAACCAGACATATACGTATGAACGTACTCTTTTTTGCAAAGCTCAGTTTGGAATGAGTTAATAATTATAGACATTCATGCGCGCACATACATAATTATACTCGAACGCCTATTGGCTTTAACATGCACAAACATACACAAATATGCATCCAAACACATGCCCGCAGTCACACATTCCTGCCCCCACACACGTGCATGCGCATATGCACGCTCGCGCGCGCGCGCGCGCACACACACACACACACAACACACACACACACACACACACACGACACACACACGGACACACACACACACACACACACACACACACACACACACACACACACACACACACACACACACACACACACACACACACACACACACACATTCACACACACACACATTCACACACACTCACACACGCTGAAGACAACAGCAAGCTTTTACTCGGTTCCTCATAATACATAGCGTAAAACCAAATATAGTCAGATGGAAAAAGCACAAACTAAAAAAGTGTCTTAAACTAAGTTAGTTTTGATGAATTGAATGAATAAGATTTGTTTGCAGATGGAATAAGATCTTTACTGAAGATACCGATTATATATTAACAGGGGCAAGAAACTGGTTCATCAACGGGGCACGGACAACGGAGACCAGGTCACGTGAACGAACTCGGTGGATGCTGCCAACCACAAACGGGGCAGTGATGTTGTTGATTTTTCGCTCGTTCTTCTCTCTCGTCTGTACACTTCTTCCAGTGTAGCTGTCCCTTTCTTTCATAGTTAAGTGTGCTGTCATAGAGTTTGTGTTTCCTTGTGTAGAGTTGTGTCGTCTTCTATCCCAGGATTTATTGTCTTCTTTCCCAGAATTTAGTATCGCCTTTCCTCACAAAAGTTCTACTGTCTTTTGCAAGGAGTAAATTTTCTACACTCACAAATTTGAAATCTCCTTTCTGCGGTACTAGAATCTTTTTCGGTGTCAGATGCTAGTCTTCGTATTCAGGGTTTAGTGTTTTCTTGATTCACAGATGTTCATGTCCTTTTCTTCAGGAACTAGTGTCCCATATTTTCGCAGCTGATGCTTTGCCTTTTTTTTTTTATTGGGGTGTATCTTTCCTAACTTTCTAGTCTTCAGTGATTCTTTCCGTGCATCTTCTTTCCAGGATGTTAGGTCTTCTTTCTCAGAGTATTATGTCTTCTTCTTTCCTAGGATTTAGTGCCACCTTCTTTCCCAGGGTTCTTCTTTCCTGAGATCACGTGCCTTCTTTCCTGTGTTTAGTGCGTTTTTCTTCCCCAGGATTTAGTGTTCTGTCCTTTCCCAAGGTTCCATGCCTTCTTTCTCAGGTTTTAGTGCCCACTTCTTTCGCAGTACTCAGTGCCTTCTTTATTCCACAGCGTTTAGTCTTACTTCGTTCCAAGGATTCAGTGCCCTCTTCTTTTCCCCACCACAACACAACCCACCCCATTACACCCCGACCACCTCACATCACACCCCCACCACAACACAGCACACCCTCACCACATCCTCACCACAACAGAACACACCCTCAACTCATCCCATCACAACACAACTCACTCCGACCACAATACCACAACACACCACCCCATCACAGCAACACCCCACCACACGCCCACCACAACACAACAAACCTCCCCGTCACCACCTCCCACCCCACCACAACACAGCACACCCCCACCACACCCCACCACAACACAGCACACCCTCACCACATCCTCACCATAACAGAACACACCCCTAACTCGCCCCCATCACAACACAACTCACTCCCTCCACAATACCACAACAGCCCCCCATCACAGCAACACCCCCCACCACACCCCCCACCGCAACAAAACAAACCTCCCCGCCACCACCTCCCACCCCACCACAACACAACACACACCCACAACACCCCCACCACGACACATTATCCCCCCCCCCCTCCAACAACACAACCCACCCACACAACAGTTTGTCGTTGGCACGTTTTGCGGAGATCTCTACATTCTGTTGCCTCACAGTCTGTCATGGATCGGTGGGGGTCTTCTGTAAGCAGGAACTACGGTGTATGGTGCCTTCTTTGACTACATCTCTCTGTGGGATACAGCAGAAGGTGTTCAGAAACTTCGACTTTCTGGAGGCTTGTCACCTTGGATGGTGTGTTGTTAGGACGGGGAGTCTTGTGCAGAGTGGTGGCTTTGGCTAGGCTTTAGTAGCTTGGGGGTAGGTGTTAGGGGTTAGGGGAGGCCCGTTCCAGCGCATCATTTAGCTGCTGGCAAGACTGAAAGTGTGCAGGATGCTGCGGTGTTGAACTTCTGTGTGGAGAAAAAACTTTGGCGCCGTGTAGTCGGAGACATATACAGAGAAATATCTCTGGCGGAGTATTTACATAAAACCGTCTGAATGGATCGGAATGGCCTTACCATGAGATCCATTTTGCAGTGGCATCAGCATGACCGGCTCCTGCGCATGGGAGCTATCAGGGTGTGGGGACCCTGGAGTTGTCAGAGCTGTAGTTCATAGAGTAGGGTGCCACTGGCCTTCCTGTGTGACACATGGCTGCTCTGGTTTCTGTGACAGTTGTCTGCAGACCAAAGGTACAGAACAGTGGTACCAGACGAGATGCTTCGGTAAAGGCATGCATTTTCTGAAGTCTCTTGGGATCCCCTGGTACTGTCTGAGTACCCCTTGTTTTGCAGAGAACCTGTCATGGCGGTCATATCAGCATGGAGTTCACACCGGACTTCCCGTGGAACTGGCTTTCAGTATAGGCTTTAACGTCGGTCGTGTTTGCTGTCGAGGATATCCAAATTTCGCCCCCGATTCGTGGCCGATTCGCGATTCTTGTCACAAATCGGGTCTCTCTTCCACGTGGATCTTTCAACAACGCCACTGCATGCCTTTAGTTCTGTTAGTGCCTGGATGTTGTGTTGGATTAGTTAAACAAGTGGGGAGCAGAGGAAGGGGCAGGGGGTACTAAAGAAGCCTGGCTAGAGAAATACGTACATATAGATGGATATGTACATATTTGTCTCTGGTGTAACCATTGTCATTCATTCTGTGCATGATTCCCTTTTCTGGTGATTCATCAGTCAGGTGATGGTTCCCGGGAATCAGAGTTGCTGGCTGCCTTCTGTTGTGTTCCATAGATGGATGCAGTTGAAGGAGTTGCTGTGCATCCTGGGACCAGTGTGCAGGTGATCGCTAACTTTTCGTGATAGGATTGTGAGGCAAGAGAATTGGAGGTATCCGTGGATCGGTCATCGGCCAGCTGCGGGTCAGATTGTTCATGTGTCTGGGAAAGGTGGTTATTTGAACAAGAAGTATTTTACTGCTCTTGTTCACGCCCTACATTCCCAGGCCAGCCCAGGCCAAACTGGCTCAGGCCAGGTGGCCCAGGCAAGATTGACCCTCCCCGACCCTCACTGACCTTCCCTTACCCTACAGCACCATCAATACGACCACCACACCACCACCATTACCACCACCACACCACCGCTACCACCACGCACATCACCACCACACCTCCTCCACCACAACACCACCACCACCACAACCACACCTCCACCACCACACTAACAACACCACACCACCACCAACAACACCACCACACCACCACCACCGCCACCACCACCACCACCACCACGACCACCACCACCATATCCTCACCACAACACCAGACCACCACCACACCACCACCAGCACCGAAACCATACCGCCATCTCCACCACACCAACAACACCACACCACCACTACACCTCCACCGCCACCGCAACACCACCACACCACCACTATACCACCATCACAACACCACCAAACCCAGGGTTTGTGTTCTATTCTTTCTAGGGTTTAATGTCATCTTTCCCAGGGTTTTGTGTCTTCATCTTTTCCGGGGGTTGGTGTATCTTTCTTTCCCAGGACTTGGTGACTTCTTCGTTTCTAGCTTTTAGTGTTTTCGTTCCGAGGGTTTAATGCCTGTGTCTTTCCTAGGTTGCAGCCTTGTTTTGTTTGATCGCCATGGATACTCTTGTTTCCTATGTCAGTCTTCTGTTGAACATGGATACAGAACAGAAGGCACCTGAGGGGATGGTTCAGGAAAGTATCAAATGACCCTGCCAGTGATATCGCAGGCCTCATGTTTCAGGGATCTAAGGTAGTTCTTGCTCCGCCCCCCCCCCCCCCCAATGAAATAAATACACGTGTATGTATTTCTTCATGGGGGATCAAGAGTAACCTTACTTCTTTATTACTTACTGTTCACTGCTCTCTACCTCATTTAAGATCCCCTTTCTTCCACAGAATTTACGGTCCTGTTTCTATCTTTGGTTAAGTGTCGTCTCATATGGCTTAGTGTTCTCCTTTCATTGGGATTAGCTTTCCTTCTCATTCGTCTACTTTCATATAGAATTTAGTATCCTTTCAAAGCGTTTTTCACAGGGGCTAGTATTGAGTCCTTTCATAAAGGTTAGTGTCATCTTCTTTCACAGAGCTAGAGTTCTTTTCTTTCATAGGAGCTAGTGTTCTCTCCTGTCATAGGGGTTAACGTCCTCATTTTTTCACAAGGGCTAGTGTTCTCTCCTTTATAGGGGTTTGCATCCTCTTCTTTCACAGGGGCTAGTGTTCTCTTGTTCTTTCCTTTTATAGGGTTAGCATCGTCTTCTGTCACAGGAGCTAGTGTTCTCTCCTCTTATTGGGGCTAGTGTTCATTCCTTTGATAGGGGTTGGAGTCTTCTTTCACAGGAGCTAGTGTTCACTCCTTTCATAGGGTTTAGCGTCCTCTTCTTTCGCAGGGGCTAGTGTTCTCTCCTTTCATACGGGCTAGCGTCCTCTTTTTTCACATGGGCTTGTGTTTTCTCCTTTGAGAAATTCAGTGTACTGTTCATTCTTGGTGTGTAGTGTCCCCTTCTTTAAGTTTATGCTCTTCCTTTCGTATGGTTTTTATGTTCGATCTTGCTTTTTAATGACTCCTTGTGTCGTGTTCTTTCATATGGACTATTGTCTTTTATTGATGTTTCTGTCATCTTCTTTTCCATGGTCTGTTGTCGTTTCACAGGTAGAATGCCTTTCTTGCATACGGTTTAGTGTCCTCTTTACATAGGGCCTAGTGTCTTTTCTCTGATGACTTAGTGTGTCTCTTTCTGTCGAGTTCAGTGTCCTTTCGTCCTCTGTATTGTTCTTAGCTCTAGGGTTTAGGATTACCTTTTCACAGAGTTCTACGTGTTTCTTTTATAGGGCTCACCATACTCTCATGGCTTTTGTATCCTCTTTCGCACGATTCAGTGCTTTTGTGATTATATAATTTGAACTATTTTTTCGCAGAGCTTAACATATTTTTGTTTCTTAGAGAATTATGTCGTCGTACGTCCGCTTCTCCTTTCTTATGGTTTAATGCATCCTTTTCTGGAACATGGTTCTTCATAGGTGTTAATGTCTTCTTTCCTAGTGTTTAGTTAGAATTTTCTTCGCAAGTATTTCATCACAGTCTTTTTGTGGCAGGACCAAACAGGAAGCGGTTCCAGTCTGCCAGACGACCACCAGGATCACAGACCAGAGAGAAGGTGCCCCACTTCTTGTTAAAGTAGTAAATTTGAATATGGTAATGGTAACAGAACTGTTACTTTCTCATTTTGTTCCCCAGTTAAGTATGTACTTGGAACATCAGTCATACTGTTTCGACAATAAAGATTGTTAAAAGGGTGTGTAACGGGTATTTAGATTAAACCATCATGGCATTTATTGTTGTCCTTTATTGTTCTCAGAGGTGTGCATCCCTGCAGTGAAGCAGTAATATGTTTTCTCTTAAAAGGGTTTTTAGAAATAATGTTTAGAATTTACCACAGATCCCAGCTTTCACTATATGTTCTTTTGTTTGTGTGGTAGACGACAAAAATATCGTTTTAACTGTCCATGTTTTAAAGCAAGGTATTTGGATTTCCGCAGAATAAAACAAAATACTGTTTAAAGAATTTTACGTATGTGCTAAATATTGTTCACATTTCCATGTAAACTCTGATGGCCCTTTCCTTATAACGTTTGGTTTCCCCTTTGCATCTTTGCCTCTGGCGTGTACCAAAGTTTTAAGAGTTGGTCAGGTCATGAGAACTGTCAGTGGACGGACATAGAGCGATCTCCCACTAGAAGGATTTAAAAAATGGACGCATTCTTTGTTTTCTCTTTTTTGTTTTGCTTGTTTGTGCTTTCTTTTGTTTTTTGTTTTGTTTTTAATTGCTGGTGGGCCGAAAATATACGTAACACTGATTCCACGCTTCTCACTACTAAGGCCCTCAAAACCACCATACATGTCCATGTGCTGGCTTTAACATGCACAGACATACACAAATTGCTAGAACATTATGTAAGTTTCATGACTGAACATTGAGAAATAATCGAGAGCACTTATGAAAAAAAACTTTGTGAACAACTGGAATATGTGTATGAAGACCTGGTATGTACCAATTTGGCATCTCTGTTAATTTCAGAATCGGTAGTATGATAAGGGGGGCTGTTTTCATCACCGAAAAGGAGCTTGAACTGCACGCCTGTTTTCTCTCTGCTAATATGTGTGATCTTGATTTGAGACTTCTTTTAGTAATTTAATGTAGAGCTTGTTTTCCTAGAAGGGTGGTTGGAGGGGTGTGTCATTTAACAGTGGTGTCAGTCTTCATTAGTTCTGTGAGGTCTTTCAGCGGAGCTGTGAAGAATAACGACAGCACATCTTTACCGCCAAATCTGCAATTATATGATGAAAAAGAAATTTAAAGCAGGGCATTTGATTTATCCGAGTCATTGCTGGTGTAAATTACAATGATCAGGGCATTGATTCACTACGTGAGAGTGTTCGTTTAATGAAAATGTCTGTTTAGATATGAGCTGTATGCATGGATGTATCTGTGGTAATGTTCATGTGTGTATTCGTATGCAAGTGTGTAAGTGTATAACCAGACACATACGTATGAACGTACTCTTTTTTGCAAAGCTCAGTTTGGAATGAGTTAATATAGACGTTCGTGCGCGCACATACATAATTATACTCGAACGCCCATTGGCTTTAACATGCACAAACATACACAAATATGCATCCAAGCACATGCCCGCAGTCACACATTGCTGCCCTCACACACGTGCATGCGCATATGCACGCTCGCGCGCGCGCGCGCACACACACACACACCACACACACACCACACACACACACACACACACACACACACACACACACACACACAACGAATGAATGAATGAATGAATGAATTGAGTTGATTTTAACGTGGTGACAGCCCTGAGGTGGCTCTTTGCGGTCGGCTGGGCTATAAGCAACATTATCTTATCTTATCCTACACACACACACACACACACACACACACACACACACACACACACACACACCACCACCCCACACACACACACGGACACACACGCACACAACACACACACACACACACACACACACACACACACACACACACACACACACACACACACTCGCACACACACTCGCACACACACTCACACGCACTGAAGACAACAGCAAGCTTTTACTCAGATCCCCATAATACATAGCGTAAAACCAAATATAGTCAGATGGAAAAAGCACAAACTAAAAAAGTGTCTTAAACTAAGTTAGTTTGATGAATTGAATGAATATAAGATTTGTTTGCAGATGGAATAAGATCTTTACTGAAGATACCGATTATATATTAACAGGGGCAAGAAACTGGTTCATCAACGGGGCACGGACAACGGAGCCGGGGCACGGACAACGGAGACCAGGTCACGTGAACGAACTCGGTGGATGCTGCCAACCACAAACGGGGGAGTGATGTTTTGATTTTTCGCTCGTTCTTCTCTCTCGTCTGTACACTTCTTCCAGTGTAGTTGTCCCTTTCTTTCATAGTTAAGTGTGCTGTCATAGAGTTTGTGTTTCCTTGTGTAGAGTTGTGTCGTCTTCTATCTCAGGATTTATTGTCTTCTTTCCCAGAATTCAGTATCGCCTTTCCTCACAAAAGTTCTACTGCCTTTTGCAGGGAGTTTATTTTCTACACTCACAAGTTTGAAATCTCTTTTCTGCGGTACTAGAATCTTCTTCGGTGTCAGATGCTAGTCTTCGTATTCAGGGTTTAGTGTTTTCTTGATTCACAGATGTTCATGTCCTTTTCTTCAGGAACTAGTGTCCCATATTTTCGGCAGCTGATGCTTTGCCTTTTTTTTTTATTGGGGTGTATCTTTCCTAACTTTCTAGTCTTCAGTGATTCTTTCCGTGCATCTTCTTCTCCAGGATGTTAGGTCTTCTTTCTCAGAGTATTATGTCTTCTTCTTTCCTAGGATTTAGTGCCACCTTCTTTCCCAGGGTTCTTCTTTCCTGAGATCACGTGCCTTCTTTCCTGGGTTTAGTGCGTTTTTCTTCCCCAGGATTTAGTGGTCTGTCCTTTTCCAGGGTTCCATGCCTTCTTTCCCAGGCTTTAGTGCCCACTTCTTTCTCAGTACTTCCTGCCTTCTTTATTCTACAGTGTTTAGTCTTTCTTCGTTCCAAGGATTCAGTGCCCTCTTCTTTTCCCCACCACAACACAACCCACCCCCATTACACCCCGACCACAACACAACCCCCCCCCCACACACACACACACACCCTCCTCACCACACCCTCATCACACCACTACCACATCTCCACCACACCACAAAACACGACACACACCATACTACAACACACAACATCACCACACAATAAACCACACCACACCACAATGCACAACACAATGCTCAACACACACACCACACCACTCCACAGCACACAACCCCACACCCCCACACCCCCAACACACCACAACCTCATAAAACACCCCACCCCACCTGCTGAGAACCTGGAATACAAGCAAACGACACTTGTTCTCTCCTGCCTTCCAGGTATGCAGGAGAGAACAAGTGTGCTTTGCTTGTATTCCAGGTTCTCAGCAGGGAACACGGGTGGTTTGCTTCTATTGCAGGTACACAGCAGAGAACAAGTGTGTTTTGCTTCTATTCCAGGTACGCAGCAGAGAACAAGTGTGTTTTGCTTCTATTCCAGGTACGCAGCAGAGAACAATTATCTTTTGCTTCTATTCCAGGTACGCAGCAAAGCATAAGTGTGTTGTGCTTCTATTCCAGGTACGCAACAATTAACAAGTGTGTTTTGCTTGTATTCGAGGTACGCTATTCCAGGTACGCAGTGGAGAACAAGTGTGTTTTGCTTCTATTGCAGGTATGCAGCAGAGAACAAGCGTGTTTTGCTTCTATTCCAGCTACACAGCAGAGAACAACCGTGTTTTGCTTCTATTCTAGGTACGCAGCAGAGAACAACCGTGTTTTGCTTCTATTCTAGGTACGCAGCAGAGAACAAATGTGTTTTGCTTCTTTTCCAGCTGCACAGCAGAGAACACAAGTGTGTTTTGCTTCTATTCCAGGTACATAGCAGAGACCAAGTGTTTTGTTTCTATAGGTACGCAGCAGAGAACAAGTGTGTTTTGCTTCTATTCCAGGTACGCAGCAGAGAACAAGGTGTTTTGCTTGTATTCAGGTACGCAGCAGAGAACAAGTGTTTTTGCTTCTATTCAGGTACGCAGCAGAGAACAAGTGTGTTTGCTTCTATTGCAGGTGCGCAGCAGAGAACAAGTGTGTTTTGCTTCTATTCAGGTACGCAGCAGAGAACAAGTGTGTTTCTGCGTACCAGGGAACAAGTGTTTGGAAACGCAGAGAAACAAGTGTGTTTTGCTTCTATTCCAGGTTGCTATCAGAGAACAAGTTTTTTATTTCTATTCAGTACCACAGAGAACAAGTGTGTTTGTTCTATTCAGGTCGCAGCAGAGAACAAGTGTGTTTTGCTTCTATTCAGTCCCATCAAGAACAAGTGTGTTTTGATTACTAGGTATGCAGCAGAGAACAAGTGTGTTTTGTTCTATTCAGGTAAGCAGAGATAAGTGTGTTTTGCTTCTATTCAGCTTACAGTGAACAAGTGTGTTTTGCTTCTATTCCAGAGTACCAAGTAGGAGAACAAGTGTGTTTTGCTTCTATTCAGGTGCAGCAGAGAACAAGTGTGTTTTGCTTCTATTCCAGGTACGCAGCAAAGAACAAGTGTGTTTTGTTGTGTTCCAGGTACCCAGCAGTCAACAATGTGTTTTGCTTCTATTCCAGGTAGCAACATACAACAATAATTTACTCTATTCCCAGTACGCACAGCAAACAATATGTATCTTCCTCCAATTCCAGATAACCCACCCACACCCCAAAACAACTGATTAACCCCATCCCACTGCTAGAATGAATACAAGTAGTATTTTCTCTCTATTCCAGGTAGCAGAAGAGAACAAGTGTGTTTGCTTGTATTCCAGGTTCTCAGCAGGGAACACGGTGGTTTGCTTCTATTGCAGGTACCAGCAGAAACAAGTGTGTTTTGCTTCTATTCCAGGTACGCAGCAGAGAACAAGTGTGTTTTGCTTCTATTCCAGGTACGCAGCAGAAACAATTGTTTTGCTTCTATTCCAGGTACGCAGCAAGCAAAAGTGTGTTTGCTTCTATTCCAGGTACGCAAATTAACAAGTGTGTTTTGTTTACTATTCCAGGTACCAGTGAGAACAAGTGTGTTTTGCTTCTATTGCAGGTATCGCAGCAGAGAACAAGCGTGTTTTGCTTCTATTCAGTACCAGCAGAGAACAAGTGTTTTGCTTCTATTCAGGTACGCAGCAGAGAACAAGTGTTTTGCTTCTATTCCAGGTACGCAGCAGAGAACAAGTGTGTTTGCTTCTTTTCCAGTACGCACAGCAGAGAACAAGTGTGTTTTGCTTCTATTCCAGGTACATCAGCAGAGACCAAGTGTGTTTTTTCTATTAGGTACGCAGCAGAGCTCATAGAAACAAGTGTGTTTTGTTTCTATAGGTACGCAGCAGAGAACAAGTGTGTTTTGCTTCTATTCAGGTACGCAGGAAGAACAAGTGTGTTTTGCTTCTATCGCAAGTACGCAGCAGAGAACAAGTGTGTTTTCTTGTATTGCAGGTAGCAGCAGAGAACAAGTGTGTTTTGCTCTATTGCAGGTACGAAAACAGCATCAGAGAACAAGTGGTTTTATTCTATTAGTTCCAGAAACAGTGTACAGACGCAGAGAGAACAAGTGTGTTTTGCTTCTATTCCAGGTTCCATCAGAGAACAAGTTGTGTTTTGCGTCTATTCCAAGTTCATGCAAAGAACAAGTGTGTTTTACTTCTTTTCAGTACGCTGTAATGAACAAGGTGTTTTGCTTCTATTCCAGGTACGCAGCAGAGAACAAGTGTGTTTTGCTTCTATTTCAGGTTCACAGAGAACAAGTGTGTTTTGTTTATTCCAGTACGCACAGAGAACAAGTGTGTTTTGTTCTACGATGTAGAGAACAAGTGTGTTTTGCTTCTATTCCAGTTCGCCAGCAGAGAACAAGTGTGTTTTGCTTCTATTCCAGGTACGCAGCAGAGAACAAGTGTGTTTTGTTCTACGAGAGAGAACAACTGGTTTTGCTTTATTCCAGGTACGCAGCAGAGAACAAGTGTGTTTTGCTTTATTCAGGTACGCAGCAGAGAACAAGTGTGTTTTGCTTCTATTCCAGGTACGCAGCAGAGAACAAGTGTATTTTGCTTCTATTGCAGGTTGCAGCAGAGAACAAGTGTGTTTTGCTCTATTGCAGGTAGCAGAAGAGAACAAGTGTGTTTTGCGTATATGGCGGATAGGCAGCAGGGAACATGTGTGTTTTGCTCTATTCCAGGTGTGCAGCAGAGAACAAGTGTGTTTTATTTCTATTCCAGGTACACAGCAGAGAACAAGCGTGTTCTGCTTCTATTCCAGGTGCGCAGCAGGGAACAAGTGTGTTTTGCTTCTACTCCGAGTTCCCATCAGGAACAATTGTATTCTAGGTACGCAGCAGAGAACAAGCGTGTTTTGCTTCAACGGTGTAGAGAATAAGTGTGTTTTGCTTCTATTCCAGCTTCCTATCAGTGAACAAGTGTGTTTTGCGTCTATTCCAAGTTCCCGTCAGAGAACAAGTGTTTTTGCTTCTATTCCAGGTGCGCAGCAGAGAACAAGTGTGTTTTGCTTCTATTCCAGGTACGCAGCAGAGAACAAGTGTGTTTCGCTTGTGTTCCAGATACCCAGCAGTCGACAAGTGTGTTTTGCTTCTATTCCAGGTATGCAGCACAGAACAATTGTGTTTTGCATCTATTCTGGGTATGCAGCAGAGAACAAGTGTGTTTTTCTTCTATTCCAGTTATCAGCAGATAACAAGTGTGTTTTGCTTCTATGCTGTAATGAACAAGTGTGTTTTTCTTCTATTCAGGTACCAATGGAGAACAAGTGTGTTATTCTTCTATTGCAGGTATGCAGCAGAGAACAAGTGTCTTTTGCTTCTATTCCAGGTACGCAGCAAAGAACAAGTGTGTTTTGCTTGTGTTCCAGGTACCAGCAGTCAACAATTGTGTTTTGCTTCTATTCCAGGTATGCAGCAGAGAACATGTGTGTTTACTTCTATTCCAGGTACGCTGTAGAGAACAAGTATGTTTTACTTCTATTCCAGGTTCCCATCAGAGAACAAGTGTATTCCAGTTCACAGCAGAGAACAAGTGTGTTTTGCTTCTATTCCAGGTACCTAATAGAGAACAAGTGTGTTTTGATTCCAGGTTCTCAGCAGCGAACACGTATGGTTTGCTTCTGCTGCAGGTACGCAGCAGTTTTTATACAGCTGTTTTGCTTCTATTCCAGGTACGCAGCAGAGAACAAGTGTATTTTGTTCTATGATGTAGAGAACAAGTGTGTTTTGCTTCTATTCCAGGTACGCAGCAGATAACAAGTCTGTTTTGCTTCTATTCCAGGTATGCAGCAGAGAACAAGTTTGTTTTACTTCTATTCCAGGTACACAGCAGAGAAACAAGCTGTCTGTTCTTTCAGGTGGCAGCAGGAACAAGTGTTTTGTTCTATTCAGTTCCTCGGAACAAGGTATCTAGTAGCAGCGAGAACAAGTTGTTTGTCAACTGTAGAACAATGTGTTTTGCTTTATTCAGTTCTTCAGAACAATGTTTTGCGCTATTCAATTCATCAAACAAGTGTTTTGTTTATCGTCGCAGCAGACAAGTGTGTTTTCTATTCAGGACCACAGAACAATGTGTTTTGCTTTTCAGTACCAGCAGGAAATGGTTCTTCTATCAGGTACAGCAAAATTTTTGTTTGGACATCCTATCCGTCAAGGGAACAAGTGTGTTTTTTTTCAGGTACACAGAAACAAGTGTTTTTCTTCGAGCAACAAGTGTTTGTCCACAGAACAAGGTGTTTGGTTCTATTGGTTCCACAAGACAAGTTTTTGCTTGTATTCAGGTACGCAGCAGAGAACAAGTGTGTTTTGCTTCTATAGTACGCAGCAGAGACAAGTGTTTTTGCTTTATTCCAGTACCAGCAGTGAACAAGTGTGTTTTGCTTCTATTCCAGGTATGCAGCGGACAATGTGTTTTGTTATTCAGGTAGCAGCAGAGAACAAGTGTGGTTTTCTTTCAGTCCAGGTCAGATGGAACAGTTTTTTTTTTGTTAATAGGTGTTATTAGTTTGTTTTGCTTTTCATAGTGGTTGCATTAGTGGTGTTATTTCTATTCAGGACAGCTTAGGATTCTTTCTTCTAAGAGTCCAGCAGGAACAAGTGTTTTTGCTTCTATTCCAGGTCAGCAGAGAAAATGTGTTTTGTTTCTATTCAGGTTCAGCAGAGAACAAG
>JAMYXO010002431.1:0-23850 GCA_033310375.1 Conus canariensis | reverse complement strand
AAGCTTTTTCAAAATCAATAAAAGCAACATAGAGTTTGCGGTTAAGACAAAACTGCTTTTGTATTAAAGCTAATAATGTGTACATATGATCAGTAGTAGAGTAACCTCTTTTAAATCCTGCTTGTTGTTCCCCAGTAATATTATGCAACTCAGTCCATTCCTGAATCCTGTTGTTTACAATAGAAACTATAGAGTTTACTGCTTGTATCTGATAGCGATATTCCTCTGTAATTATTAGGATCGTCTTTATCACCTTTTTTGAATAAAGGTAGTACAATACTTTCCGTCCACTTATCTGGGAAGATTCCCTTATCAAACAAAGTATTTAAAAGTTTAACAAAAGAAGTCAATAACGCGATTTCCAGCGTGCTTTAACATCTCCCCAGATAATTCCGTCTGGACCTAGCCGATTTACCATTCTTTAACTTCCTTATCGCTAATGACACTTCTTCTCTAGATATTGGGCGGTTCATGGAAACCGTCATCGTCATTCTCGTCATTATTATCATTTGCGTCACTAGTATTACTAGCATCAGTCATCGCAGTTATCAATTATACAAGAATCTTCTGGTTTGTAAATTTGTTTCAGTAATTTTTTAAAGTGATTATACCAGTCAACCATTGTTATATTGTTATACGGCTGCTTTCTTTTAAAGGAAACTCTATGCTATTTTCCCAAAACTGTTTTTGATCATTAACTGATGCAATTAGCGATCCTAATAATGAATCATTTATGTTGTTTTTCTTTTAATTTTAGAAGATTGTTTATACTCTCTCCTGGCTATACAGTAGACAAAGCGATCAGTAGCATCCTTCGTCCGCTAGAAATGTACTCAGCAATCCTTTAGCTTTTGATTTACTTATTTTACACTCATCATTGTACCAATCACTTTTTTCACTCATTTTGTTCAAACAAATTCGCTTTTTCAGACAACCAGCGTGATTTTAAGACATGCAACAAACATACTCAAGGCTTCATTACAATCACGATCAATCGTATTTATAGCATCGTCGAGTAATGATAATACTTCAACCGACTGCATTGTATGGACGTACGTTGGTTCAAAAGAAGGGTTTCCCACACAAACTTTTCAATTACCTCACAGTCATTTTCAACACTTAAGACACAGCGTTAAGTTTAGGCATTCCAAAATGAAATTCGACAGGTAAATGGTCAGATTCTAATCTCTCTGAAACAACTAAATTACAAGAAGGCAAAACAACTGAGAGTAGATTTCGAGAAATCAGAAAATAGTCGTTTACACTACACCAGAGTCTGAAATATACGTATAGTGCCCATCAAGATCACCATTACATACTCCATTTAGTATATACAATCACAGCGAGGTACACATATTTAACAAAACATTTTCCATAATTATTGAGTACATTGTCTGAAGATTTCCTTTCTAAATAATCAGAGCAACTATCAAATTCAAAATTGTAAGTATTACACATGTCAAAAATATCTTGAGAAACATTAGCCGTTCTGCTGTTCAGATCACCAGACAAGATTATATGCCACATCATTCAAATCAAGCATACAATCAGTAAGACATTCTTCAAGAGAAAGAATACCATTATCAACGTCAAAATAATCATAATATGGTGAACCCTCAGGCGGCACATATGAACAAACATATAACACATCCTCTGTTAAACCAAACAAAGTCTTGTCAATCAAAACAAAAAGAGCATTATAACAATTCATTTGGGCTCTCTAACATAAGACACAAAATCATTTTTAATCAGACATAACAAGCCCCCTGAACGTCTGCCTTGATTTGAAAACTTGATAGCAGGCTTATGAAACACAGTATAGCCTGTAAACACGCTGAATTCAAGATTTTCCACAAACGTCTCAACGAGACAGATAAAGTCAAAGTAAAAACAAATATGAGAGAAACTTTTATTGTAAATTTTAGAAAGAATCCCATTTATATTCCAGTGCAAAAATTTAAAAGATGTTGAATATCCATTCTTTCCATGAATTTCATCAATATGCATTTCATCAACATGAATTTCATCAACATGCAGAGCAGGTGTACTTTCATTACAATTTTCATCACCACTTTCGTGTACATAGACTGACGGATTTCTCACATGCACATTAACATTATCATAAAACACACTCAACTTCGTTACAATTGTTCTTTTGAGACAGCCCCCTATCTTCATCCTCGTCAATGCCACGTGCTTCTATTGATAACTGCCTCTGTTCTAAATATAAAGTGTCCTGTTTTCCGATCGAGGAGTGACATAATCAACACACAACGGTATACATGTTAATTGTTCACTATCATTACAATCATGATCAAAAGAGATATTATCTGAGAGAGGAGAGAGAGAGAGAGGAGAGAGAGAGAGAGAGAGAGATGAAGACGCAGACGAGAAGAGAGAGAGTGCAAGTTTACACGACAGCAGCAGTGACAGACCGCGCAGGGCAGCACACAGACACACACAGTCACCTTACTCTTCTCTTGTTTTACACACAACACACATCATCTTCCACGCCCGCGCACACACACACACACCACACACACACACACACACACCTCTCATTATCAACCAACAGTGCTTTCAGACGTCTTTCACACCTTGTACACACACCAAGTCACTCTGTGTCTCTCTCTCTCCCCTTCGTGTCCGCACTCACTCACACATCACACACAGCTCACATCTTCCACCATCACACACGTTCTTGGCATGTGTATCACGCGTGTGTCCAGTGCATTTCCTGTCTGTCCACCTGTGGCCAGTGGGGCCAGTCCGGTCTGTGTCCTGGTGTGTTCCGCCTCCCTGCTGTGTCCTGGTGTGTCCAGCCTGCTGTGTCCTGGATGTGTCCAGCCTGCTGTGTCCTGATGTGTCCAGCCTGCTGTGTCCTGGGTGTCCAGCCTGCTGTGTCCTGATGTGTCCAGCCTCTGCTGTGTGCACTGGTGTGATCCAGCCTGCTGTGTGGGTCAGGACAGTTGGCGCCATTAGTCGTGTGGGCCGCGCATAGTGGATGTGGAGCATCGGGGTGGAACAACATGGAGGAGAAGAACCGTCACCATCTCCTCACCACAAAACCAATAAGTTGATCGCCAGTGGCCGTTGCAGAAGTTTTCTTTGTGTGTGTGTGTGTGTGTGGCAACATTGATGTTAGGCTTCGTCTACATTCACCCACGTGCGGTTTTCTGTTGTTGACGTTTGAAGAAGTAACTTTGTGAAACTTGCATGGGAAGCTGGACTGTTGGAGAAAGCAGCTGGTGTGTTCCTGCAAGGTGACCCCTGCACCAGGGCCATGTCAGTTTCACCTTGTGTCGACTGCCGCCTGTGTTGTTGACAGTGATTGACAGTTACCCCATTCTGCAATTGACGGTTGTCTTACTCCTTCATTGACAGTTGTCGCGTTCTGTGATTGACTGTTGTCACTTCTGTGATTGACTGTTGTCGCATTCTGTGATCAAGACGATGAAGATTTCTGCATGGATTGTTGTTGACATTAGTGGAAGTAGTGGGTAAGTTATTTATTTGCAAGCGCGCGGCGTGTGTGTGTGTGTGTGTGTGTGTGTGTGTGTGTGTGTGTGTGTGTGTGTGTTTTGTGTGTGTGTGTGTGTTCTGTGCGTGCGTGCGTGTAGTTTTGATAAATATCTTGTCACACGTACCTCTGAAGGCAACTAATTATTGTAATTTTCACAATTCTATCAGAATATAGTCACTGAGCACACACACACACACACACACACACACACACACACACCACACACACGCACGCACGCACGCACGCACGCACACACGCAGCAGCACACCGCACGCACGCACCACGCACGCGCCACACACACACACCACATATATACGTGTGTGTGTGTGTGTTGTGGCGCGCGCGCGCGTGTTGCGTGTGAGTGTGCGTGTGTGTGTGCACCTACGCACATGTGTATGTATGTGTGAGTGTGTGTGTGGGTGTGTGCGTGCACATGCATATGTGTGGTGTGTGTGGGTGTGCGTGCACATGCATATGTGTGAGTGTGTGTGGGGTGCGTGCGCGCAGCCCCCGGGGGGGGGGGGGGGTTGTGTATGTGCCGCATGCCGGTGTGTGTGGCGCGTTGTGTGTGTTGTGTGTGTGTGTGTGGTTGTGTGTTGTGTGGAGGGGTGTTGTTGTTGTCGTTGTTGTTATTAATGTATGCTGACATTAGTGATATCAAACAGAGGTGGGGCTGAGTGTGTGTGTGTGTGTGTGTGTGTGTGTGTGTGTGTGTGTGTGTGTGTGTGTGTGTGTGTGTGTGGAGGGGTGTTGTTGTTGTCGTTGTTGTTTCTCACTCAAGTTAAACGTATCTGACATTAGTGATATCAAACAGAGGTGGGGCTATGTGTGTATGTGTGTGTGTGTGTGTGTGTGTGTGTGGGGTGTGTGTGGTGCGCGCGCGCACGCATGTTTGTGTGTATATGTGTGTGTTTGTGTGTGTCTGTCTGTGTGTGCGTGTGTGAGTTTGTGTGTAGTGTGTGTGTGTGTGTGTGTGTGGGGGTGAGATGAGGAGAGAGAGAGAGTGAAGTGAGAGTGCGTGTGTGTGTGTGTGTGTGTGTGTGTGTGTGTGTGTGTGTGCTCGCTGTGTTGTTCTACGATGCTTTTGTGTCCTGTTGTTATTTGTTGTGTATTATAGTGACAGTGTGTGTGTAGTTTTTTGTTGTGTGTGTGTGTGTTGTTGTGTGTGTGGTGTGCACGCACAAATGTTTGCTTGTAGATAGCGATTTCTCTGAACTTATTTTGCCGATTTCAGTGCAAGATTAGTAATCGATTCTTCCTGGGTTTAAGGAAAACTATCAATCAAATAAAAAGAATAGTCAAGATTTATAGATTACATATATGTAAATATAAAAAAATTCGATCAGTCAGTCAACCCAGCAGTTTAATAATCAGTCGCTTTCGTACTCTTCATTCACCCTTTAATGTAATATAAAGTCTGTTGATAGTTTTCTCTTGCAGCCACTTCAAGCAGTTCATATTGTCCTTACCGGCCAGAACTTTTAAGGATGGCACTTCATTTATGAGCAGCCACTTGTATTGAACAAAAAGCTGGTAAACTGTAAGATCCCTTTGGGCAAGGTTTCTGCCCTTTCCCCTCTGTCTCACTTATTTTCTCCAAAGGTAGGAAAGTGAGATCTTTCCTTATTGATGATGTCCACAACCATGTTTCCTTTCTCAGTGTGTCCTCATCCATCTTTTACGTTTTCATGATGTCCTCACCCATCATTCGTTTCTCAGGATGTCCTCACCCATCTTTGCTTTCTCATGATGTCCACTTTCATCTTACCTTTCTCTTGATGTCTATACCCATCTGTCTTTTCTCATGATGTCTTCTTCCATCTGTCCTTTCTCTTGATGTCTATACCCATCTGTCTTTTCTCATGATGTCTTCTTCCATCTGTCCTTTCTCTTGATGTCTATACCCATCTGTCTTTTCTCATGATGTCTATACCCATCTGTCTTTTCTCATGATGTCTTCTTCCATCTGTCCTTCTCACAATGTCCACCACCATCTTTGCTTGTTACGATGTCCACACCCATCCTCTGTATGTTACGATGTCCACACCCATCCTCTGTATGTTACGATGTCCACACCCATCCTCTGTATGTTACGATTTTCCACACCCATCCTCTGTATGTTACGATGTCCACACCCATCCTCTGTATGTTACGATGTCCACACCCATCCTCTGTATGTTAGGTTTCTCTGTAAGAGGCACGTTCGGGTTGTTTTTCTTTCCTTTTCTTTCTTATAATGTCATGATCTGTCTTTCCATACACACACCATCTTTCCTGTTGTCATGGTTTCATCATCCATTTGTCCTTGTTTGTGGTTTCCTTATCGATCTTTCCTTTCTCCCCTTGGCCTCGTCTATCTTTTACTGTTCATGATGTCCTTATCCTCCTTTCTCTGTTTTAAACGCTTGATGTTGCAGGTTGTCATTGCCTTTCCCATAATGTTGTCTGTTATCTTCCCGCAGCTGGCGATATCAAGGCTGGGCCATTGCCTATACTTGTTTGGGTAGTTGCACTGGCCTTTGCAGGCCTGTCTATCTTTTTGTTTTGTTTTTAGCTGTTGAATAGGTACATTGGCTATGCTAGGGCTATCTACTTATTATCATTATTTGGATAGGTACATTCAGGCGGGAGGCGGAAGAGCTCAGTGGTAAAGCGCCGGACTCGTAATCTTGGGGTTGCAGGAATTGTTTGTAGAGAAAATTTAAAGATGAGTGTTTGATGAAGGCTTTTTTATGAAGCTGAAAAACATGACTGAAATTACGTCTGTTTTTTGAAGCCGGTTCTAAGATAAAAGATGGAAATCGTAAAACTTTTCGTCAATCTTTGCTTTTAGGCCATTGGCTTGAAAAACAAAAACTGTTTTTAAAAAATCTCCCCAAAAAGCGCCCTGGGATAATTATTTAAAAACTGAAATTCTGATGGAACCCACGCCGTGTAGAAACTGATGGAATTATAATTTTGTTTTTTTCTACTATCCAAAGTTCCACAACCCCAAAAATTTCGATTAACAGCTGTATAAGAAAAGAAAGCTTATTGTAAAATATATGCAAAGCGAGTTCGGGGCAGAGTGATAAACGCGGTCTTCTGGCTAGCTGCTGTGAAAAAATCAATACTAGCCGAGGAAGCAGACTCCAGCCTAAAGGCTAAAAATATGCCAGAACTAGGACGATCGTCCGCGGCGGACAAGTGACACAGAAAGACCCCAACAGGGCTAAAAATATGCCAGAACTAGGACGATCGTCCGCGGCGGACAAGTGACACAGAAAGGCCCTCAATAGGGCTAAAAATAATATAAGGGGGGTAACTCCTGCACACACCCCACCCCAACCCTCGCCCTGCACCACCCCACCCCTGCCACCACCCCACCCCACGCACGCACACCCCACCCACCGCCTAGTTAATTTTTTTAATTTATGATTTTTTTCTGGAATAAAAAATGAAGCCTGAAGTAGCTACAGAGCTTATTAATATATTCAGAATTTGGGGGGAGGAGAGGGGGTGGGGGGGCCGATGAGAAAAAGTTAGAGGGCATGTTTGAAGAATTAATTAATGATCTTTTTGAGCGTTTAACTATACGAGAAGGCGTAGTGGAAGCGTTAGTAAAATGCCCGATTCTTGGCCCCAACCAGTTATAAGTTGCTTACCATTTGTTGATAAAATGGCTCCTGAAGATGCTAATCTGAATGTTTCTACCGCCCTGAAGGAGTAGCTATTCACTTTAATGAAGATCAGGCTTTACGATTAGAAAAGACTATGAATAATAAACAATAGCTGAATTTACATTTACAATTATTTTTTTTATTTATTTATTTACATTTAAAAATGGCTGCCGAACTCAGTGAATCTGATTTAAAGAATTGTAATGAACTATTTGACGAAACAATGAAAGTGTTAAACATTGATTTTAGTGAATTTGGGTTTGAGAATGATGTAAACAATATAATAAAAGATCATAGTGAACTATTTGACGAAGCAGTTAAAGTGATGAACATTGACTGTAGTGATTCGAAAAAGCTAAAGTATTGGCAGGCGTTCTTGTAAGGTTAACGTGTCTTGAAGTGTTGCAACGCTGGGAGAAGAATAAAAAGCCCGTTTACTTACTTTTATTTACATTTATTTTTTTTATTTACGTAAATATTATGGGTTAAAAAATGAACCCGCAAGTGAGTCGAGTTTGAAATACTACCTTCCAACAACGTACAGTTGGAAGGTAGTAACAAATCATTAAACATAAGACCATTGATTAGACATGGGCATTATTAATCCTATAAATGTTTATGAAAGCGTGATACATGCTATCTCTAAAATCCCAGTCTCTCTTCAAATTAACCCGCAGTAAAAGTGTTGTTAACTATTCTGATTAAATATATAACCCCTGATGATAGTAGTATGCAAGTCTGGGTTTCAACTATACAGAAAAAAGTAATCAGCTATCACAACTTTACACCTGGCTGGGCTGATTACATGCTTACACAGTTTGACCATGCGGTTGAAGAAGCGAAAAACGCGCGGCTCCGGTTGGACTAAAGGAACAGTCCTTCAAATTATATTGAGACAAGCAAAGTTCTATGATATAGTCGGCAATTCTTACTTCCTCTCCCAAGAGAGTTAGTTCTTAAACGAGCAGTCCTAACATACATAATTCAGATAATTTATTTTTATGTGGTGCGTTTTGGCACACTTGCATCCTTTTAAAAAGCACCCAGGCAGAGTAACAAATTTATTGGCGAAAAAGTAGCTAAACTTGATAACATGACTTTCCAGTGAGTAAAAAGTATTAACCGTTTGAAAAAAAAAAAAAAAATAACCTGGCGTATACAATGGTCTGTAGTGACAATTTACACCCTTTAAGGGCCCCCCGAAGCCCTACTTTAGGCGATTCACTTGAAAATCATGTGGGATTTAAATACTTTTTAAAGACGGTTCAAGACCCACTATGTATTAATTAGAACAATGGCAAAATTCTGGCTTATCTACACTGGTTCTGGGCAAAAAAGAGTTTGTAGAAGGGCTTGGTTAGAATCCCATTTTTAAAGAGGGGCTGACAAACATAAAAAAATTGAAAAATTTATAAAGACTGAAAACCGAACTTTTAGCCCAAACCAGGGTCTAAGTTAGTTTTAAGAATGTACAAAAAAGCAAATGAGATAGTAGTTTTGCTGATTTCGGTCAATTTTTCCCACAGTACTACGGCCCTAAACAAGAACAAGAACAAAAAAGCCTTTTTTATCTGGGCATCAGATTGTTTTAGGGTTTGTTGCTGTTAGGTCAGATGCCGACACACACACCCCGGAGATTTCGGGGCCCCAAGCAGCAAATAAATTTTTAGGCAGATGAAACATCTTCGCAATCAATTCTCAACGCTGAACCTTTCAGCATTAAGTGACCCCTAAAGATGAAGAACGTTTAAACAGCCCCCCAAAGCGGGTATGCAACAGAGATTATCAGGCGATGCTGAAAGGGGACCATGTCACTTTATGGAAAGTTCGGGGGCGCGCATAATAGCTGTAATCTTATTTAAGGTTGATCCAAGACGGGGAAATGAATCTTCTTTTCATAACTTGCGGGGCTACGATTCATTTATTTGCAAGCAGTGATTTTTAAATATAAGGGGTTGTGCATTGCACACATCAAAAAAGTACTGACCTTACTTTTGGGGACTGTTTACTTTTATAAATCCCCCAAAATCGAGGGAGTTTAGATAAATTGCAGGACTCTACAACCCTTTTCCAATCACTAAAAATACTTTAATCCATCTTTGTTCGTAAAGGAGTTTATCCTTATGAATCATGGGTCGGGGGACAAGTTTGCGAGCCACGCTCCAGAAAAGGGAAAGACTTTTACACCCGTCTTAAAGGTAAAGGATATCTGATGCTGACATGAATAGTCAAAAAGCCGGCGAATTACTGCAAAACGATGGGCGATTATCACGATCATATTTTTGGGGCTGGAGGGGTTTTTGGCGACGTTTTTCAAAATTTACAGTCTACTGAGAAAATTACGTTAGATCATCACATTATCTCTCGCCTGGCCTTTCTTGGGATGCATTCTTAAAGTTACAAACACCCAGTTTTGACTTAATTTCGATTTACCCACCTTAGATGATTGAGGGGGGCTGAGAGGGGCATAGCATGGCTGTCCCCTTCCCGCGACCAAAACAAGTATTTAGACGATTGACCCAAAAACCCCTCCAACATTAATTACTTGATCCCAAAAAATCTGTATGGGTGGGCCATGAGCAGGCCTGCTTAAGAATTTTAAAATGAAAAACGGGCCCTGGGTTAATAAGTGTTGGTATGCTATAAAGCTTAGCGAAACCCTAGGGCTACCGGAAGTAGATTAGTTTACCCTAAAAAAATTGCATGACCTTCATAAGATTCCCCTTCCCGAAAAAAGTTTAAAAGATGAACCCCACGACCCGCCAAAAAATCGTCCCAAACCTCTTTAACAAAACTAACAGTTTGTCATTATCGGTGTTACAGTTTTACTTAAGGGCATGGGTTAAAAGAAACGCTGTTCAAGAAAATACCTGGGGGACAAGGGCCCCTTTTTTGACCCCGAAAATGAAGAACCCGATCTTAAACTAAGGCCATGACGCTTCGAAAAAGGCTTTCTTTAAAAAAGACAACAGTTGTTTTTTTAAAAACCATGGAGAACGTACCCAATCGTAAAGATGTAAGATTATTTAAAAAAGAAAAAAAGAAATAAGCTTACCTCAAAAACTAATACAAGATTTTAGTTTTTTTGCGACAGCTGGGGGATTTGATGAGAAATGAGTGTGAAGTTGGATAACCCGGGTTTTTTATGGTTTGCCGTGCTAGGCTTCAAAGTTTTAATGCTGAATTTCTTACGAAAAATTTAAGCCGCTGTACCAAAGTTAGAGTTCTTTCACGGACACGATAGTTTTTTTTGAACCCCAACTGAAGATTTTTAAAAGGTTTTAGAAAAGAAGTACCCAAAAGGAGGGGGGGTTTGGGTAGCAATGGACTCCCCAAAGATTCCCCTTACTTTAAAACCGGAAAAAGAAAGTGTTGGAAAGATGAGGAGAATTTAAGGGACGGTTATACAAGAATTGTTGGTTACGGCGAAGAGTATGGGGCCCAGCCAAACTTTTTAAATGAAGAAAGCTAAGGGAAAAGTAAAGAAGTTGTCAAAAAAAAATATAACCACGACAAACAAGAAAACTCTTTTAAAAACAAGTATTTCTCAAAAAATGTTAATCTGCGCCTATCCCATCAAAAAAACACAACTGCAGTTAATAAGAAATCACTAGTTCTAAAAACGGTTTTACGTCCCTGATTTTCAAGCTGTAGGACATTGGAAAACCCGATTTGAAGTTTAATTGAGGACTTGTTTGTATTACTTAAGCCAAACAGTATTTTTTTAAAATTAAAAAACCCTATTAAAGAACCTAACTAGACTTAAAAAAGAACTTTTTTTTTTTTTTCATTAAACTTCACTTACGTAATTTACTTGCTTTAAAATTAAAAAATTATTTTTTAAAAAAACAAAATTAACTTGTACTTATTAGTTTTTAATTTTGTTTTTTTGTTCTTTAAACTATTCCATAAAAAATGGGTCTCAGCGGGGTTGTATTTTTTTTGCGAAGCGGGGTTCTTCTTCTTTTATGTGGGGTTTGTGACGGTGCTGCAAGTATGGTGTTAGAATTTGTATGCAAAAAACCCCCCCAAACAAAAAACAGCAGCAAATACTAAAATAATTTATCGTTTGATTGTGATTTTTTGTTTTGTTAATTGTTTTGTTTTTTGACGACGGCGATGTTGTATTACTATCTAAAATTTTTGTTTTGCTGCTTGGTTTGCTTTTTCAGTCTGTTCCATTCGTAGTTTAGCGGCCCTAAACACCCCCGCACTTTTAGACTTAGAAACACTATCACTTGTGGCACATTTGCTTAGCGGATTATTTGGGGGACACTCGCTTGTGGGGCACTATTTGGGGACATTTGTCCTGCGGAGTTTTTTCTCCTGATCGCCATTTTTTTTTACTGCGATTAAAATTTAATAGTTAAAATTTTGATTAAAAGAAATTACCCCATGAAAAGGGGCTAAAAAAGCCCCAAAACATAATACATGTAATCCTAGAGATTCTGGGACTTGGTTAAACCCCGGTTTTTGGAAAAGTAAAATTTTAAATCTTCTTCGAAAAACCGGCGCCTCTTACTTACTAACTTAGCATATAAACTAACATTGTCTGCCCCCCTTTAAAACCTTTTTTGATCCACTGCGCCTTGTCCTGGCGTAATACTCTCAAGTTGATGGGGGACAATTGCGAATCGCGATACTTTTTCAACCCCAAAAATTTACTGTTTTTTTTTCCCCAACGGGGCCCAGAGGTATAATCTTTCTTTAGGGCAGAGGTTACGGAGACCCCGCTGCCCCTCACTTTAATAGTTCGTACAACCCTTTTTAAAAGCAATAAAAAAAATTTAAAATACTTTTAAACCAGAGTTTAACGTGGTTAAATAAGTGCCTTTCGTTGGTGTTTAGTCTATTCAACCCCATTGCAAATTTTGTAGGAAAAAAAACCACCCAACGGGAAAGTAAAAGTTCGCCAAGGGTATTTGGGGCCTTATTTTTAGCTTAAACAACAAAAGATTTTTTGTTTAAAAAGCCATGCAGCCTTTTTTTAAATTTTTATTTTAATTATTTTTTTTTTAAATAAAAAAGATGAGTAAAAAAAAAAGTTAAAATCCGATTTCCATTTGCTGTAATTAGGGGCCTTAGTTTTGGGTTATAGCGTGTAGCAAAAAAAAATTTTTAAAATGAAGCCGGCGGATCTAGGAAGGTTGACATTGGGATGTTGTTAAGGTTATAGTTGTAATTATAGGATTCCCTCAAAAGATTTCTTGTTGAAAAGGGGATTTCCAGAAAATTAATGTGGCAGTTAAATGCATAGAAATTTAATCATAGGAGTTTAAATGCATAAAAAGATTAACCCATAGCAGATTAATGCATGGGCGGTTAAATCTAGAAAATATTGATTTATAAAAGATGTTGGATTGGTTCGTGGGGGAGGGTATTGTTAATGCTTTGGCCTTCTTGGCAGAAATTATATTTTTAGTAAATTGCGATCTGATAAAGAAGGGGAGAACCCCATAACAAGGAAAATGGAAGATTTGCTAGGAAAGAGAGCTTACGAGAAAAGGAGAATTGCTCACTTAGCTTTTTAATAAAAATTTAAAAGAAACAGGTCATGCGAGCCCCACATTTCCCGACGTTGATGAAGAATGAATAAATATTACTTTGACGGAAAGGTTTTAAAACATCGCCCCCGCCAGAAGTCTGATTTTAGAACCCAAATCTTGGGATCGAAAATGGTAGAAATGGCTTTTTTATAGGCGTAGGGAGCAATCTTTCTTCTTGCATATTCAATCTAAAAAAATATTAAAATTTTAAAAAAAAAAAACAGTCTCTTAGGGCGAACGAAGTACAAAATAATTTATTCCCCTGGAGGGTTTGGGAAAGGGAAAAGGGTGATTGAAAAAACTGAGAAAAGTGAAGGGGTCTAAATAGAAGCAAAAGAGGGGTTCAAAAAAGCGATCGGGAAAAATATATTCCCTGCCCAAAAAAAATAAAAAGACCTAAATTTGTTAATTCAGTTCCTAATGAACCACCAGTGGTTTTACTGTATTTCCCATGCAAAGTTAGACGAAAAAAGTTTAAGTTTGTCTTAGGGTTTGGGAAAAAAAAGGTTTTCAAAAGATAAAGATGTGAGTTTTAACGTAAAAGTCAACTGCTGTGGCTGGGCTTTTACAAAAATTACATGCGAGGCCATTAAAGTATCCTGGTGATCCAGTTGTGATGGGAAAGAGTTTAAAGGAGCTGAAACCAGTTGTTTTTAAAAACCCCGGGTTAATTTAAAGAGGGGGACCCCAGGAAAACCATCGCCCAGGCTTGTAAAAAACTTTAATAAAAATTTGGGCCCCGAGGTCTGTTTAACCTATCAATACACGAAAAAATTATGGAAAGAGAACGCAACCAAAATGGGTTAGGAGATTCCCGCGTTTGCCCCTGAACAATGAAAAAATTTAAAGAAAACAGGTCTTAACAGTAACGCGATCAAATTAAAAAAATTGCTTACTGAAGTGTGCGGGGGACTAAAAACCTTCCCGTTTGGACAAAAAAGAAAGTATTGATCCCCCAGGAAAAGCAGAAGGTGATGTTAGAATTAGAGCCACAGACCCTTATGGAGCGTAGATGATATAAAGTTGAAAAAATTATAAAAAACAACCCCCCCGTGTTTATTTAAGAAAAACTTCTCTTCTAGCGGTGTTTCTACGCTAAAAGGGCCCTTGCCCAAAAAGTCCTTTGTTCGTGGAGTTGAAGTTGTCCCACCAAACACAGTGCGATTAGTTAAAAAAAAAAAAAAAAAAGTATTTGCTAAATTATGATTTATTTTTTTGAAAACTTATGATTTTTTTATTTTATTCACATCTTTTTTTTTTTGGCTTATTTTGGGTTTAACCAGTTTTTGGTTTTGTTTCAATGTTTGTTTAATTGTTCAGTGTCTACCTGTCGCAAAGTAAAAAGCTTTCCCCACTCCTTTTGAATTTAAAATTTTTTGTGTCAAAAAAACCCTCCCCATGGGGTATAAGTTCTAAAATTCTTCGTCGAAAATTTTTTCATCTGTTTTGATTTGCTTATTTTAAATTTTAATGAAAAAAGTTTTGCTGATTGCTAGGGCTACGGGCAGTGTGTTTTGTAGTTTGGGGCTTTAAATTTTTTTTTAAAAAACGCACTCAATTCATAGACAGGGCGCCTAAACCTAGCCCAAAGGCCCCCTAATGCTAAAGAGGGGCGCTCCAGCCCCAGTAGTAAAAGAGAAACACTAGACCCAGACTTACTTAGCTAAGTGAGGGCCCAGAAATTTAAAATGAAAAAGGTATTTAAAGCTTTAGCATTTTTTTCTAGAAAACCCTATACTTATCAAAGTCACTTTCTATTTCTTTGAAGTTCTTTATTTGCTCTAACCAAAACTTTTGACCCTCATTTTAAATTAGATTTTTTTTTAAAATTAAGTTTAATTTAAATATCTACTTTTTAAAATCTTTGGGCGTTCTAAAACAGGAAAACGCAATAAATAAACTATTAATAAAAATAAGTAAAGAATGTTAGTTTGTCTTTGTAACCATCACAGTGACTTTGTCGAGATAAAGGGTTTTTATTCTTCCTTTTTAGTAAAAACAAAGCGAGCTTCAGGGGGAGACCAAAGTTTTCGCTTTTTTTGTATCCCTTAATTAAGTATGTTTGGCAAAAATAGAATCACTCCCTTGAGTAAAAAATAAGCGAAAAAAATCGTCATTTTCCTAGGGAGTGATGTAGGTTGGAGTAAAAATCTAAAAACCCAAAGGTGTCTCCCCACTTCAGCTAAGGGCCTCTTTTCTTTGATTAAAATTTAGAGTGCCTGTTATTTCAATTGTTTTTTTGATGTGTTCCTGGGACCCGGCTAACAAGAAAGGGGGGGTGCATTCAAAAACTTTTCTAAAATTGTTTTTCTTATCAAGTATACATTAGGGCTTCGTAGTTCAAAACTTTAAATTCCCTGCTTTAGGAAAAAAAGCCCAAAAAACATTCTTCGTTTATGAAGTTTGTAATTTTGTGTTTCCAAAAAGTTTGCTTAATTTTTTTTACTTTCCCGGGTAGGATACTGCTGCCCTTTTTTATCTTCAATTTCTGTTCTTTGTAAACACCATCGTCGGTGTACCAAATCCCTAAATTTCCCGGAATCTATTTGATCAAACTAGTTGTGTCTGTAGGTCTTTTGCTTATGCAGGCATTTAGGGGTGCTGGTTTTGTTTTTGGGCCTCGGACATTCTTTTAATATTAAAAATTATAAAAAACAATTTTTTATAACGCCCATAATAAAAAACTATAAAAAACAAACTACAATAAACAAACGTATTGAAACGGGGGGTCAGTCGTTTGATAGCTTGGTGTTAGATTTTTTTAATGTCTTTTATTTTTTTTGCCAAACTTGTCCCTATTTATAATTTTCACTTAAAAAATTTTCAAATTCTTTGTCTTTAGTGTAAAAAAGATGACTGATTTTTTGCTGCGATTAAAATTTTTAAGACAGCATGTATTTTTTGGTTAAGAGCCACACAGAAATAAGGGGTTTGGGTCCCTAAAGGTAGCTTAGACAAAGTCTTCTTTTTTTTTTAAAAATGTCTTTTTCGGCTGAGCAGTCATCAAAAAAACATGTTTCGTTCCCAAAAAAGTCTTTTAAGTTTAAACGTCGCTCGTTTGTCCTGGCAACTAAAAATATTTTTTGTCTGTCCAAACCAAAAATTCCTTTTTAGTAAGATTGTTGTGCTTAAAGGTTGGCAGAAAATAACAATGTGTCGTAATGAAAATGTGCTGTTTGTAACAATCAAGACAAAGCGTTTTCCCACCGTAATCCCCCAAATAAAAGAAGTGCGGTCTTTGGGAGAAACTTTCAAAATATCCTCTGTTTTTTTTTTTGAATATTTCTTTGCATTTAATAAGCCAATCTTTTTGCCCGTTTTCTTTTAATGTTTTGCTGGCGTCCAAACCCTAAAAAAAAGAATTTTTATTGGGGCGTTTCCCCCCTGCTTTTTTTGTGAATATTTATTTTTTACCATTTCCCTACCCTTTCTCCACTTCCAAACAATCTGTTGTCAATGTGGATCTAAAACCAGCCACAGCCCCCAAATTTTGGGTTTTTAAGTAGTCTTTGAGTCTTTCTCATAAAGGGGAAATTTTTTACAACACGATAACGCAGGATCTCTTGCTACCCCAGGAAAAAACTTTCTTATTTCCCCAAGTGTTGGGGAGGGAAAAGTCCGCGGCCGAATCAATGATCAGACTTACCCTTTTTTGCACAGTCAACCTTTTCAATTTTTTGGGTTATAAAAGCTTTTGAAATTTTCTAGAAAGGGGTTGTTTTTTCAGAAACAAGAACAAAATTTTCCCTTTTTAAAAACTTTAGAGAGATTTTAGATGTATGTTCCCGGAGTGTCTCGTTGTTTTATTTTTTGTAGTGGGGTATAACTCTTTATAATAAATAATGTTTTTTTTTTTTTACGGGAAGATTTTTTCTGGGCCGTTCAGGGTTTGTAACAACATCAAAAACAAGAGAAAGTCGCTGACTGTGTATTTGCCCCAGGGGTTTTGCAAAAAAACAGAAATGTAGGATTAAATGTCGTTCAAAAGTAAATTTTTCTTTTTGTGCACCCCTTTGGGAATATGGATTGCGCTTTAAAAAGCTCAAAATCTAGGGGATGCAGAATCTGTTGCCCAAAGCTTCGCCTGCCTCATCTTTAACATCATCCCTTTGCATCCCCCGCTCCAAACTCTGGCTTAGACCGTTTGGACTTTGTACCCCGTAAACTTTCTTTTTCTTTTTTTTTTAGGCAGCCTAGGTCAGAAAGAGGCAAAAATGTCGCTCGTTAGACAAAGATTTTTGCCCCCCGTTGATTGATATGATTAACGATTGCCCGCCCCAAAAATTAGCAAACACAGTGCATTAGGATCTTCCCTGTAATATCTATTTTGAAATGTGTTTAGCATGCCTGGGGATTATAAAAATCGCGCGCCAAGTAGGGACTTTTATTAAAGTTTGTCGGCGAATGTTTATGGAGTATTTTACTATGACGTCTGCCTTTCCCCTTTTTCGCCCCTGAGGGTTTTTTCTTTTTCTGTTGGACAAAGGGCCAACCCTTGAGTTTTATTTTTTTTAAAAAAAAAAGAAAATAAAAAAAAAATATGGTGAAGATTTTGAGGCCCGATTTCCTATTGAAGAAGATTGATGTGAAACAGAATCGGGGCCCCCCTTTTGAAGATAAATTGAAGAAGCACGTTTTTTAAAACCCCCCCGTAGAAGAAAAACCCCGGAGTTATTACGGTCGTGCAGAACTATTAAAAAAAAAAATTACTCTTTATGAAAGCATAGGGCTAGAGCCGCCAGAAGGCCACAGTGCTTTTGATTTTAAGTGGATAAAAAAAATCTTTTGTAGTAAGGACTGTAAAAGGCCCTTTTCGCTTCTACAAAACCAGACCCGGCCAATTTTTAAACTGAGCACTTTTGGAAAATCCCTGTTGCCCACCGAAGGCGGTTAAACTTTATGGCAAATTTAAGGCCCAGGCTTTAGGCTTTACAGAAAATTGGAGCGGAGGTTGCAAGATTGAAATAGAAATGTCTCTTTCAAAAAATTTAGGTTTAAAGAGCGATGAAGCAAAAAAGAATGAGACGAGTTTAAGGGGAAGGCGTAAAAGAATTGTCAATTTAAACTGACGGAGGCAAAGGGCCCTATAAAGCTTACGACAATAAGGGGTGAACTAATGTACAACACGCAAAATTGGTGGCTAGAAAGAGATATAGAAGAAGGGAAAAAAATTTAAAAAGGGTGCAGACGATACAACTGGATAGAAGAAAAGGCTAGAATATAACAAAAAATTTCAGGAGTTAAAGAACAAAAGCGTGTTTGGCGCGATTTTTATTAACAGAGGCCATTAGAATCACAAATAACCAGAATCAGAGAAGTTATAATCAAAATACTTCATGAAAACACTACGCTAGCAGAAAGAATAAGGAATTCTGTTCAGAGAAAGGGGATTACAGTAGTTAGCATATTAACGGCTGTTGGGTTTGCTATCTCTACACTCGTTTATGCTTTAACTGGCGGGCCACCAACAGGGCCATAACGCCTCCAACGCCTCAGCCTGGTAAAAGTTGGAAAAGAAAACAATTGCATATCTAGCAAACTTATTAAAGAAGTTAGCAGCTAAAGCCCTTGATGCTCTGCGGCATAATAGGCAGGGGTTGTTAGTTGGGTTTTGTCTACTATAGGAAAAGGGTGGCTGGTTATATGGCTGACCATCTGTGGACGTTAGGAGTGCTGGCTGCCGGTTTAATTTTTGTGAAATAAATATGGCTAACCCAGTAAAATTTTAAAAACACAACGAGGGCTGTCTTTTCGCTAGTGTGACTGTCGGGGTAAGGCAGATCAAAGGTGGCGTGCTTTCTGGCTGTGGACGCTTAAACTGGATCGCTTTCTGACTGTGGGGTGCTTAAACTGGTCGTTTTTCTTCAAGGCTAGGTCTTTTTTTAAAATGGAGGGGAGCAGGCCTTTGTTTAAGCCTGATTGTGTCCTAATTTTTTGGTCGTTCGCTATGAGAATTTTCATTATTATAATTCTTTATCATGCCAATCTGCAGTCTAAGGTCAAAAAGGCAGCATGTATAATCTATGACCACAACAAAGTCAACCTTTGACCGAGCATGTGAAAGAACGTTTTGGTACCTTTGTATGCTGGCAGGCAAATCAAGGGCAGAGTTAATAGCATCTTCTAAATTGGCTAGAAATTGTTTTCTAGCATCAAAACCTGTAGTTTTGATCTACTATGCTAGATTTAGTCTGGCTTGTGCTCCTAATAGACACCAAACGTATGCCCTTATGGAGTAAATTAAAAGCCTTTGCACTCCTGGCATTGTTAGGCCTTTACTTTCATCTAAGATAAATGTTGCCCAAGTATTAGGATGTTTTTGTTTATGAATCCTAATCGAACTTTGTTTGTTTGGTTGAAAAGAGGTGGGGGCCTGGCCAGTATCATAATATTTTTCTCTTTTTGTACCCCAAATACAATGTGCCTAGCCCATGATTGCGGTTACTTTTGTCAAAAAAAAAAAAAAAAAAAAAAAAAAAAAAAAAAAAAAAAAGAATGAGGGAGGTAAGGAAACTGAGTGAACGATATTGACTGGATGACACGGGAAACGACTGAATAAAGCGCCAGCTGGCAGTCTTCGGTCGGCACTACCCAGGAGGAGCCCGTTGTGTAAACGAGTGTTGATGAATAAGTGCAAATGGTGGATGTAAGCGCATTGAGTTGTGTAACAAGAAATGCGCTATTTAAGTTTATACATTATTATTAAAGTCAGTTGAAGGATTAATGTTTAAATTCATTGCAATTCTTTCATATGCATTATTTTCCATTGGGCTGAGAAATGGATTTAAAAAGCGTTGTCATTGGGGAGACGTACTTGTAGTTCAGTTAGTATGCGTCTGTACTGATTAAAAAACATGAAAGTTATTTTACTGACCTTACTAAAAGATTGGGGTGGTTTTAAAAAGGTTTGCAATGAAAACACCGCAGCCCGTGGTTGCGCAGTAAATGGCAAAATTTAACTGATTCTGGAAAAAAGCCATAGGGCGGATGACCATGCTGACGGACTCTGTCACTCTTTATTGGAGGATTTAAATATCTAGTTAGTGGGTTTAAAGTCTAACTTGGAAGCCGTATGATCCATCTACTGCAATTGTTAAATTGTGAAGTCCAAAGATTTGGGGTTTTAAAACGCTCCTACATTGTAAGTGGCACTTTCATTATATTTAAAAGGTTCCATTTTTAAATTAGTTTTTTAAAATAGTTATAAAAAAGATGTACATTATATAACCAAGCAAAACGAGCGTGTGTTCTTAGCGTACCCAATTACCAAATTTGGGGCGGAAGTTGTAGGATTGCCCTTAGAGAAATTGGTTTTAAAGTTATTGGGTTAACCCTATCTGGAAGCTCAAAATAATGGATTAAGTTGATGACGAACAAGGCAATCAAATAACCATATACAAATACCTGATGGTTATTACAACTTTTGTTCTTTAAAAAAGCACTTCTCGAATCTGGCATATTGTTTAACAATTAACGAGGCAAACCTTAGAATTACTATGAATTTTCCACTAGAGGAAAGAAGAGAGTACACTTTCCTAAAGGACCTAGCTAAAATCTTGGGCTTCCACAATAGTGACAAAGATTATAGATTTAGCACAAGAGAAGGATCTATCAATTTGAAGGTAATAAACCTTCTGTTTTTTCTGTGAATCCAATGCTGTATGTCCATTTACAACAGTTAAAAACAAATACTAATTTGGTTTAATGGCAATCCATCTACAGTTCTAAAAGGTTTGCCGTCAATTAGGCGGGTTTTGCGATTATCAGCTATATACGTTTGATGGAAAAAAAGCCATTTAAAAATTAAATTGAGGAGCTATAAATTCATTAGATGTAAAAATAACTAAACAAGATGGAGGTTTAGTTTTTTGTTCTGACTTATTAATGGGCTGGAAGTAGAAAGGGCTAAGTCCCTCAAACGTAATAGGTGGAGAGAATGTCAATATCCAGGTTCTATATCACCACAGCTTATTTTGCACGAAAAACCCCCCATTTTAATGTACTGATTACGTCAATTTTAGAGGTTTTGGGGTGTTAATTTTGTTTTTGAAAACAGGTGTTAATTTTGGCCAAAACTAGCATGTGAAAGGGCGTGATTTGTATGTGAAAAGGGGGGGTTTCGTGCAAAATAAGATGTGGTGGGATAGAACCGGGATATTGACATTCTCTGGGATTTTTCCCCCGCAGTTAACATTGGTTCTTACTCCATTCCCAGACAGTTTTCGAATGAGACCCCCAAACTGAGGTTCCGTGTGTGAAGGCACGCAAAACACTTGCACACACGTAAAATCCCACACCAACTTTCGGAAGGAGGCCAGTTTGGCCGTTGGTATGAATGAACTTTACGCATAGTATGCACCTTCCCCCCAAGTTGGAGCATGGCTGCCTTATTGACGGCATAAAAAAACGGTCATACACACAAAACTCCACTCCCTTTGTTGGGTAGATGGGATTGATCCTTGCCTTTCTATATGGGGGGGGGGGGGGGGGGGGGTGTCCGCAGGAGTATCAGCCTTCGTACGCAGAAGAAGAAGAAGGTACATTCAGGCGTGATGTTCACATGCACCATAACTTACTTGACAGATTAACCCTTTCACACTGCATGTGTGTGGGCGGGGAAGGTGGAGCACGGGAAAGCAGGAGAACAGCGCACTAAGATAAGCAGTGGAAACGACAATTTTTGTGTCGGTCGGAATTTCAAACTGGGAGCGCGATACGTCACTCCATGGGTCAACCAGACACCATGTTATTTTGGGTGTAGGTGTCCGTTTGTATCTGACACCTTGTTATCTTTGTTGTAGGATGTCTGTTTATAACTGGCGCAATGGTTTTTTTTTTCGGTGTAGGATATCCGGTACCATATAACCTTTGAAGAGAGGTCAGGAGATTAGAAGAAACAACCGAGCAGTGTGACATTACTCCAGTCTTTAAAGAAAAATGGTACAGAACACCTTCCCAGTGCCCCTTACGCTATCGTTCAGCTAGCACACGATGAGTGAATAAACAGAGACGCACACGACCACACTGAACATTTTTCTCAAATCAAACATTTCAGGGACTAATAAGACAAAAGGTATTTTTATGCTTAGTGTCAGGTTAAGTTTAAAACGAGAGAGAAAAGATCGAATGCAGAAAGCCTGTTGTAACTTTAAAAATCTTAGGTATCTTAAAAGAGTTCCCTTTATAGCATTCACTCCAACCGAACAGGTGGCTTGAAACACTTACACACAACAACAACAACAACAACAACAAGAAGCACGCTCACACACAAACACAGATACACAGACACACACACACACATACACAACACACAGACACACAGACACACACACACACACACACACAGGCGCGCGCGCGCGCGCGCACACACACACACACACACACACACACACACACACACACACACACACACACACACACACATCATTTAGATTCCTACGCCAATATGGACGAAGACAACAACTCCTAGTTGACTTCTCTGATGTTTTTAAGCATTCTCTGGTCAACATGAAATCTACAAGTAAGCGAAAGCTAGCTCCAGGTAAGCCATGTTCCAGAAATACTCGGCAGACTAAGAAAATGCCTGGTGCCGAACTCTCACCAAAAGAAGCAACTTTTCATTGTGATCAGCGAGAGGAGCCTGCCCTGTCAACACCAGCAACGGCAGAACATTTTGAAGAATGTTGCTCTGCACTAGGCTTTACCTCTAAGGTAGGTCTGGGTTCCGTTCCCTTAGTATTGAAAATGATTCAGGGACTATCGGAAAAAATAGTCTCTACTAGAAAACGCTGTGCGGGACCAAAACAGCATTATTGAAAGTCTAGTCAAGGCAAGTGTTTCCACAGCAACCAAAGAAATTCAAACTGATTCTGACTTTACCTTGCAAACGGTCACGCCAACATATGCTGACATACTGAAAATAAGATCAGAAAGCAGCAAAGAGCAAAATAAATGCACAAAGAACAAAAAGGTGGCGCAAAACAGGCCAGGCCTAACACAAAAAGTCCAAACAAATCTTAAATAAATGTTAGCGAACCGCCCAGAGAACGTGGACAAACGAGTCACAAGACGAAACACAACGCGTTTCGACCTCTTAGGTCTTCATCGGGTGAGACATAAACCAATAAAACAACGAAAATTCACTTTGCTTTGATCGCTTCAGATCACTTCACAGGGTTCAGCGCAAGGAAGAAGTGATTCAACGCCTTCTTCCTTGCTGAACCCTGTGAAGTGATCTGAAGCGATCAAAGCTAAGTGAATTTTCGTTGTTTTATTGGTTTATGTCTCACCCGATGAAGACCTAAGAGGTCGAAACGCGTTGTGTTTCGTCTTGTGACTCGTTTGTCCACGTTCTCTGGGCGGTTCGCTAACATTTATTTAAGATTTGTTTAGGTTTCCGCCTGCAGTCGTCTCGCTTTGCAACTACAAAAAGTCCAGTCAGAAAAGAACAGAGGAAAAAGTGACGTCATCAAAGAACATGACGACAAAGAAGTAGACGTCAAACTCAGACCCAAGGTAAAATTACGTCCGGAAAATTCGACGACACTCCCCGTGTTCTTTTATTGGGAGATTCCATCATGTCCAAAGTTGACGGGAGACGCTTGGGACTGTCATATGGCCTGCGTGTTGCGAAAAGAAAAACTTTTACTCTGGACGAATGCAACTCTGTGATTCAAGAGGTGGAGGATCCAGATCCTGATCGTGTTGTATTGCACGTTGGGCTGAATGATCTGAAAGGGAAAGATCCCACTGTGTGTAGCACAGAAATAAGAAAATGTGTAGGGGACGTAAAGAATAATTCCCCAAATCCAGGGTGGTGATAAGTCAGGTTGCCCCTGTGAGGAACAAAACATTAGACATCAAGAAGAAATCTGTTCAACGCCATGACGAAGTCGAAACTGGCTGGTGAGAAAGATATCAGCTACGTTGTTTACAACCATCTTCAACCCTCGAACAAATCAATTTTGGCCCCTGACGATATCCACCCCACTGCAAAAGGGGCCAGCGTCATTGCAAGGACTCTGGGTCGTCATCTCAATGCATTGTTTTGGGAAAAACCAAAGAGGAGACGAGGTCACCCCCATCATCACCATGCTGGCTTCTACCTTCCCACACTTCATAC
>JAMYXO010002430.1:0-23851 GCA_033310375.1 Conus canariensis | reverse complement strand
CAACAAAACGATGACGACGAAACGAGAAGAGGACGAAGACACAAAGGCGACGACTACAGGTCAAGTTCGACACCGGACTATTGGAAATTTACAGAGCTGTGGCCCAAATCACTCCCACACTCACGTCGTCTCTGCCGAACGACGGCGACAGTCTCACACAGGAGCGTGGCTCCACACAAAAACGCAGCGACGCCTAGCCAACAGGTCGCTGGTTCAAAGCCGGAAGCGGCGATCTGGCTTGGCAGAGGGGGTTTCCCCCCGGCCCAACTGGCTCAGCGGGTAGTCGGGGGCGCAGTGGCAGGTAGGGTAGTTGTGGCACTCAGGCCGGCCTTAACACGACACAGGGCGGAGAACAAGGGGGTAGAACTCAGCTACGGCCCCGACCCTCAGAGAGGGCAGGTAGGGTTGTTGTCGGCACTCAGGCCGATCTCTCAACACGACACAGGGCGGAGAAAAAGGGGGGTAGAACTCCTACGGCCCGACCCTCAGACAGGGCACCCAGTCCCCTTCAGTCCCGGTACACTTCTACCGGGGGGAAACTGTTAACACCTCGATTTCATGGCAAATATCCATTACAATCACGACTACTTTCATATTCTTTAGCCACGTCCCACATTCACTAGAACTTGGGGACAAACATCAGCATATTCTTTCTTCAACACTACAACATTCCTTTTCCGGAATCATAACACCACAACATTCCCTTTTCCGGAAATCAGAACACTACAAGGAAAGGATTTCAATATAAACTTTCAGAATCTAGTTTTCCAAATTGGGGAAAGGATTCCCCACCTAGACCCTCTTCAATAAACCATGAATACAATTCATTACACACAATTAATGATTACTTTTCATCAAACTATAAATGTCTCGCCAAAATGTCATTTCTTTTTCTTGTAACACGACAAGAATGTTCATTTCATTTCATAAATCACCAGATTTTAGAAGGTATCTTTTTCCAAAAGATTCATCTACTTCAATATATGTAAGGGAAAGATTTCCACACACTCTTGTTTACCACACCACAACTATTCAATATTCATATTATTATTATTATTATTATTATGAAACATTTATGACGCCTAATCAATTGAATGCCTAGGCGTTTACAATATCACAACAGACATCAATCACACAGTATATAACAATCATACATGAAAAAAGGCATCAAAATCCAAAGCAAGGACACAAACTCACAAGCATGCATACACGCAAACACACACTCACACAGACACGAACGCACACAAAGCAGACACTCGCATCACACATTGCAAACGTCGGGTCACAGGGAAGACGAAGTTACCTAGGAAACAGATGAGTTTTGAGAAGGCGCTTGAATGTGGGCAGTGAGGGTGAGTATCTGAGAGAGCGAGGCAATTGATTCCAGGTAGTTGGAGCTTGATAGGCAAAGGAACGTTGACCATAGGTTTTAGTGCGAACAGTGGGGATACTGTAGATACGAGTGTCACATGAGGAACGTAAAGCTCGAGATGGGGTGTAAAGATTAACAGGTGGGTGAGATACTCAGGACAGGAAGACTCGATAGAATCAAGAGTGAGTTAATACTCATCCACATCAAAAAATCAAACCAACATATGTAAAGTCTCTGTCGCTCACTCTGAGAGCTTATTATCCATTGCATCAAAAACTCCCCTCTTCTCGCAAACCACATTGGAATAAACACCTTTTTTTCATCATGAAGTTCATAACTAGTTAAGTCACAGAATAAACAAAAAATTTTTTTTTCTTCTGAAGATCACTTCCTTAACACTCACTTCATCTATTCGTGTTTTCCGAAATATTTTTGTTTGCTACCCTATCAAGTCACAGGATAACAGAACACAACAAATACTTTTCTTTTCTAAACAAAAACCTTTCACAGTGCGCTGAGGAAGTTTCAGTCGTTCCTACACGGGAATACGGTTTCGGTTTGCTAATAAATAAACATTGAATGATAAATACCTGACTGCCACCAAAAAGACATGGGGATCCCTCTTCGGCTTTCTGGGTAGTTGCGTTGCCGGAATCACTGCAGTGAGACTGCCTAACCGTTTCAGCTCACCCGGCTTTAACAGTGCGCAGGTGAGCAGCAGTCAGGTAAACTTTTCAACCGGCTCCGGACGACTACCTTCCGGTTAGCACGGTTGCATGAACATTTGTGACTGACGGAAACGTCCGTCATAGAGAGAAACATACACACATGCACACAAACACACAAGCATATACACACAGAGATAACAGCAGCATTCACACACACACACACACACACACACACACACACACACACACACACAGGCGACAGGTAACCAAACAGACAGTCATACAAATATGCAGATTGAACTGCAACTCACAGCCGTGCTCGTTGCTGTATCCATAGTCCTTTACAGTAAACTTTTCCATATCCCCCACTGTAACCTCGTCTGTAACCGTAACCCCTTCTGTAACCGTAACCCCTTCTGTAAACCTCCACTGTAACGCCTTCTGTAACCTCCACTGTAAAACCCCTTCTGTAACCTCCACTGTAACGTCTTCCGTAGTCATAGCCGTAGCTTGCTGACGACAGGGCGATCAGTCCCACCAGCAACAGGGCAATGAGGACGACCTTCATCTTGATTCCTGGACAACGAAATCAAAACATCACAGGAAAGAATATCTCGACACCTATGCCAGAGAGAAAGCAAACAGGTAGGCAGACAGAAAGGCTATGAAATGAACCTGGATGACACTTTAGTGCTGAAAAAGCGGAACAGGAAGTGTCACACGTACGATTACCGACAATCGTGAACGTGTGCCATTTGTATAGCCAGGGATGATTTTTTTTTTTTTTTTTTTTTTTTTTTTTTTTTTTTTTTTGCGGTGAGTACTCTTCAGCTGTCAATTTTTGACAAGGTCGGCTGCGAGCTCAACACAGATGGAGCTAATGGCGTTGGAAGCAGTCACGTCTGCTCCGTTTTCTCTCTGTCCCCGCTTGTTGGTCGGGTATTGGCAAGTCGATCCCCCCCTCCCCCCCCCCCCCCCCCCCCCCAAGGTAAGAATATAATTTTAAACAAGTTTTGTTTTAGGACAATCGTACCTAACTTTTTTTTCTTTTTTTTTTTAACATTTTCGATCAAAATTAGCACACTTTGTAATACTGTGATTGTTTTTTTGGAACTTGATCAGTTTCAGTATGCTCTTTCGTGTTTTTTTTTTTTTGCTGAGTTGTACGGGTTTGGTCGTTTTGATTCTACTCTTACTAATCTGTAGAGAACTATAAAAATGCATTCTGGCTCACCCGGCTCCGCTGTTGTGCTGCCCGCCGGCTTACCCAGAATGCCTATTTTATAGTTCTCTAATAGTAAACACTTTACAAACATACATAATGTGTAGGATTATCTGTTTTTAATACAATTTAGAAAACTTTTGAGACTTAAGTTTTTGCTTAATCCTTCGTTTTTCTTGATCGTTTTCAATAACATCATTTTCTTTCATACATTCATCAAATGCGTCTCTATCTTTCATGTGGAATAAAACCACTGTCTTTAATTGCTCTCTAAAGTCTTTTAAAACTGAGTTATATTTTTGACATAAAATCCACACACTTATCCCAGCATGTCTTCCACTGAAAGCTAGTTTTGATAAAGTATTTCTTTTTCTAACTATTCTCTTTCTGCCGAACAGTCATCTATAATAAATAGTGTCTGCGTTCCCTCAAACTGTCTATAAAAGTGTTCTAAACACTCACTCAGTTTATTGCTAGGATCAACTAAATAGATTTCATCATCTGTCCATATAAAACCTTCTGTCGTGATATGCTTTGTTCCATTTGAGTGTTGGACAGAAAATTACAATATGATCAAAATTATAACTATAAACTGTTTGTAATAGTCGAGGACAATATTGTTTTTCCACAACCAGTCTGTCCACAAATCAATGAACAATGAGGGGTTTTTTGTCATAAAGTATAACATCGGCATTGACACCAAAGTTGTCTGCTCCATAGTTTTAAAACATAATTTAATCTAATCCAGTTATTGTTTTTATCATACTCTCTGTCAAAACTTGTTTCAGATAATAAAACCCTAATAAGGCCCAAATGTGTAAGATTAATCCAGTTCAGTTCTGTAAGAATCGTTTCTATTTAGACTAAATATCAATTTTGTTGCTTGTTGTCATGACCTTAATATCCTCGCCATTGTAAAGAACAACGACAGTAACTTTAAGTTTGTCCAACGTCTAAGTTTTGCCAGCTAATAAGAATTCCTTTTATAAGATTGTCACTGACGCCCAGAGCTCCATTTCTTGCCTCATCTTTTAAGACAGAAATTTTAAATATCATTGTGAACGTGTCTCCTAATTTGGTGCGTGGAATAAAACTGTAATTTTGTAGAAGCTTTTCTTTAAAACCGATTCTCTTCTGTGGATGATGTACTGTTTGTCCCCAAACGGCTTTATTTCGATCTCTCTCCCGACTGTTGTCCTCTGGCATAAGACTTACATGTAAAGGGCCAGAGTTCAATGCTTTTCTGAAACTTTTTTGACGGTCAAAAAATGTAAATGGGCTTAAGAATTCAAATTTTATGTCCCATTCTAAATATGGTTCTAAGTGCCATTTGTTGTCATTTTTTCGAACTATTTTATATTCATCTGACCCGCATTATTTGCTTCTACATTGCGTAGTTGTTCTAGTTTAGGAAACCTTTTGCTGTCGCTAACCTCTTTGCGTTTATAATAACCATCTTTAGTGTACTCAAAACCATACAAAGTGCCTATCTCACCGTTCTGTTCAAAGTCCCAACGTCTGCAAGGTCTTTTAATTCTAAAGTTACACACCTCTCAGGCGCTAATGTAACTCCTGATTCTTCTGGCCCACGAGACATTATTTTTTTAGTACACCTTATTATTTATTTCTAAAACAATGTGCAGGTTATCACATTTCACGACTTTCCCTGTTTTATCTGTGATCTTTATATTAAATGATCTGACCCTCCCACAAGCTAATCTTTTAAACTTGTAAATTAGGGAATTGTATAATTTCATAATCGCAATATGCAGCTTTCCCTGATGGAAGAGCTCTTAAAACAGTTGGAGGCCTTCCATCATAATAATTTTCATCAGTGCTCAGCTCGTCCAAATGAACATAGAGTAATGAATGTAATGCAAGATCAAGCGGATATTCTCCCTCATAAGTAGTTTCGGTCTGGTGCAACTCTAAAAACCATAAATGGCTTTATTCGCCAGTTGCAAAGCCTAACATTTTAGCTAGCTCTCCATCAAAATAGTAACCTACTTCTTCTTCTTCAGGTTTGAATGTCAACATTATTTCAAATTTGCATTGTTAAGTTTGAGAGTAATGTTGAAGTTACTCATTGCTTCTTTTTAGCGAGCAAAACCCGTAATAACCATCAGGTATGGTTAACTGGCTAACTAAGTTTCCTCTATTATCAAATTTTTTAATCTTATTATTCTCCTTGGATTCAGTTATATTAAACCATACGACTTTGTAAAAAATTTCATGGAGTGCGACCCTTTGGGTTCCGCAGTTTATTATCAATAGCATATTCTAAAAACGAAGGACTGTCTTGAGTTGTTATTGTTACAAACATTTTTAAAACAAATTTAAAAATGAGTGCATTCAAATATACTAATGCAAAATATTCTGTCGGGCCGCACTACAAATCTTAAAAATATAACAACTGACACCCTTGACATTTCTGTGACTCAGTCTGACGCCTTTCAAAGTAAAGGTTAGTACTCCCATTGAACAGATATCTTAACCCTCCTATTAAAAAACGACTACATCGCGAAAGTGTGGTTTAGTCATCGATGCAGTTTTATCAAACCAGTTAAACTTTGCTGTGTTTTTGTGCATCAACTGGGTGTGGAGTGTCGTATGCTGATCATTTAAAATCATCCTGATCCTTTGGTGAGGTCAGTGTATAGATTTCATTTTTATTACACCTTCAGACGTATTTTATCTGAACTGCAAGCGCCATTACCAAATAAACAAAACGTTTAATCCATTTCAGCAACAGAATAGATTACAAGGCTTTTGAAAGGATCTGTAACGAATTTGATATTGACCCAAAGACAGACTTTAGACAAAAGTTGGATCTTAATCATGGTTTAGGCACCCTTTATTTTTGGGGCGTGCACAGAAAGTATAACTATGATTGGAATCCTCCTTACACATCTTTCTCTTCAGCACAAACTGTTCACCTACGGGTCCATAGAGCAAAGAAGCATAAAACAGCATGGACAACATTATTTTGGATACTTCTAATTGGTCTAACTAGAGCGGGAATAGAACGAATAAACGACTCTATTCGTACTTATGTTTTGGTGTTTGCTAGGTTCGCAAGCACAAACGAGATCAAACATAATTGATCCTTCTACTGGCTTTGATGCAACAAAAACAGTATTTAGCAAATTTAGAGGATTCTATTAATTCTGCAAATTGATTTGCCTTCAAGTATTAAAAGGTACCAAAATGTTTTGCAAACGCAAGATCGAAAGTAGACTTTGCTGTTGGCACTGGTTTATACATGCTGCCTTCTGACCTCAGACTTTAGATAGGAACAATAATAAACTATAATAATGAAATCCTTGTGGCTGGTAAAGAAGAGAAGGTCGGAAAAAAAACGACATAAAATTCTAACCAGCAATAGCAATAAAAAAAGAAAGCCCCACCAATCCCCGAGCCCCCCTCTAAACCCCATCCAATTCCCGAGAACCCCCCTCAAAACCCCATCCAATCCCCGTGGCCTCAAAAAATAATGACCATGAATAATGAAAAGACGGCACTTGTTATTGGATTAAACTGCCCTAGGATTACTTGGTCTTTATCTTACATAAAGTAACCCAACTATATAAGACAACTAATGTCCATAAGTGCTCACCCATAAAGCCAACTACTTTACTTGCGGCAGACAAAAGCCAGCTAACGATCCCCCCTATTATACAGGCCAAAGAGTCTATTGCTTTACTGGCTAATTTTTTTTAATAAACTTGCAAGATGATCAAAGTTGTTTTTTTACCCATGAATTTATCGGGTGGAGGAGATGGTGGCGGAGGCACTAACCCTTGCCCACCACCGCCTGTAATAGCCAACACCAGTGTAACTTATTGCAATCCTAAGCTGTTATAACACTTGCTAATGTGACACCTTGCTCTCTAAACAGTGTTCTTATCGTTCTGCTAGCGTCGTGTCTTCATACAAAATCTCTTGGATAGTTTCTCTTATCGCTCACTTGAGTTCGTAATTGTTCTCGGTTAGTAGACAACACTATCTAGTCTTGCTGATCTCTCTTGTTCAAGATCTTTTAGTCTTTGTTTATTCTTTCTTTAACACCAGGTCCTAAGTTGTGGTCACAGCCTCAACTAGTTTTTCTTTTTCTCTTTTATATGCTCATCTAGTTCACCCAGTTTTGCTAAATTGTTTGTTAACTCACCCCTGATGCTTCTCAAAGCATGATCAAGGGCTGTTATTTCTCTCATAGGTAGCGGCGGATCGTGCATAGGTTTTTAATACTGTTTCTTCTGAAAAAACTGGTTTCTGCTTCTATTTTTTGTTTGCTGTTGGGCTTAAATCTTTAAGTTCCATGTTTTGTATTTGGTTATCTGTTGGGAGTTCTTGTAGTGTGTTTTGAAGTTTAAGCAAAACTGCTTCCCTATCTAATTTTGGTTTAGTAATGCCAAGGCGATTTTTGTTCGCTCACACTGAGCCTTTGTCTAATTGACTCTTTTTTTAAAAACTTTGATGGTCTGGTTTAGTTGTAAGCTGAACAAGTTGTCCTTCGTCGTTTCTCACAAACAAAATGGTCACTTTTGTTTCAAAATCATTAGGGGTCTATAAATTCAGGAGGTTCTTGGCCTAAACTTTGATAAAATGATTGACCTTACTTTCTGTTTAATTCATGGCCGCAATGATTGTAATGGATGTGTCAAAGGAGTCAATTTCACTCATGTCGTCTCCAGGATCAAAAACATCATAATCTTCAATGCCTGCCATGTTTTTTAAATAATTAACTTTTTATTTTGTTTTATAAAAAAAATGTCACAAGCATATGGCCAATTCTTGACCCGCAAGAAGACTGAAAGAGCCCTTTGGCGTGAAGGGAAATAAAACAGAATATTATTGTTTCCAAATAATCCATCTACTATTGATTCAGATCAAATTCTTACTGTTAAATTTCCAGACCTAGGAGCAGATGAAGTGATTGTACCAGGCTCTGCCCGACTTACTTTCAAAATAGGAACTCGAATCAGCAACAGACGCAAACAGGACAGTTGTACAGAATCCTGGGGACGGGCAAATACGTTAAGAAAATTTTCTATAAAACTTGAGGGGCAAAAAATATTTTCTTTACACAATGCAGACATATTTCTAATCTATTGTGATCTATGGTTTAACCGCGAATGAAAGGGCCGATCTTGCGTTTCAAGGAATCGAAAATAACGAAGCACTAAAACACAGAATAAAGCCCGCAGATGCTGAAGATGGTAACAAGTATAAAGCTATAAGTTATGCGTATGGAAATCGCTTTTCCATCCCCTTAGATTTTGAGTTGTTAAAAGCGCATGCGCCATACTTTCAAGAGCATTAAAAAGACAGATTGTCATATGAACTAACTTTTAATGAATACAAACGTGTCATTAATCTACAACCGCCCGATGCAAAGTACAGCATTTCTGACATCTCGTTAGAGTTTGACATTGTTAGCAACCCTAACTTAGCAAGGCTGATTGAGCAACAATATCAGTCAAAATTAGCAATATATTACGAAAGAGTGATTCATCATTCTAAATATCCAAAAGCAGGGCAGACACTATATGGAATTTTAGTTTTAGCGCTACAGCACGATCACTTAAAGGTATTTTATTGCTGTGTGAAGATGATAAAAAAACCATACCAAAGACAAAGTGAAAAGTTTATCAATCTAAAATAACGAAAGTTACAATGTTCAATTGAGGGTAGTCCTAACCAAGTCTACGGTAGCGGGCTTAAACCTTATCAGCATTTTGACGAAATAAGAAAATATTTTGGAGGCGGAGGCATAGAAGTCCAACAGCAGATCTTGTGTCCAAAGATCTACATCTTCATAATGTTAGACTTGATGAATATTTAAACAACGAAATAGCTTTATGGATTGACTTAAGGTCGACAGAGGATAATCAGTTGCATGGAAGCGGAAGATCTGTTAAAGACCAAATAACCATTCAAATTGATAAAGAGAAAGAGAGTGATACCCCACTTAATGTAATTTTGTTTTTAATATATGATGCGCAGCTGAATATTCAAGATAACAGATTAAAAGATATCCAATAACTAAATTATTTTTATTTTTTAAAAAAAGCAGTCTGTTCAGGTTTATCCAAAAGTGCCCAAAGAAGAGAACTCTGTTGCTGTAGACATAAAAACTTTCAGATTAACAACACTTAACACAAATGCAAAACCAACTAGAGCAGGACCTTTCAAAATACAGTAAAACCAAACGAAGGTATCTTTCTGTCTTTAATGCTGTTACATATGTTAATACTGGAGCCATCGATCACTAGTGCTCATCAGCAGGAACAAGTGTAGGTCTCTTAGCAAAGGGGTAGGTGCAACCGGCAGCTCTACCTCTAGGCGGTTTGTCTTTAACTCTTGGCCTGTGTTCATTGGCTGTAAGTGCTTTAGCAAAAAAATAAAAGCTAAACTCCAAAAGCACACAGCTATGGTTCAAACTAATAACAGCTAAACTTAAATTCCTTCAAACTGACAATAAATAAAGCAACTTGCCGACTCAAACATCACGGATGAAAATTATCGCCTACAGGCTGATTTTGAGGACTAAAAAGACAAAAGTTTGATCTTCAAAGAAAGGCAAGGGCAACTTTTTCTCAACAGCCAGACACCGACCAGATAAAAAAGGAATGCTTAAAAAAAGTAAACGAGACATTAAACTCTGTTCTAAACACTCACATTAACAACACCAAAGGGCGTTTATACTTTAGTTTACGAGTCCAAGCACAAAAAGACCGTTGATATTGATTCTGACTAAGTAATTTTTTTTAATTTAAAAAATATATTTTGAGTTAGAAAAGAAGCTTTAAAAAATGGATAAGATATTGACAGTTTTGACTCTTGGTTAGATGCAATGGAAGAGAAGAGCGTTTGTCAAAAGCTTTAAATGAGGTCGTTTTTAGAAGTTATTGATCCAACAAACGTAACAGGCAAGCGTTGTGCAATGCATTTTCTCAAGTTCCAAGTAAACTAACAATAAACCCTCCAGTTAAAGTAAGGTTAGTTGTTTTAATCGACTATATAACAATAAATGAAAAAATCTAGAAGTCTGGGTCTCAACTAAACAGCAGACTATTCTTTCTTATAATGACTTAACACCCGGTTGGGCAGATCAACTTCTTACACAGTTTAATGAAGCCTCTGAAGCAGCTAAAATGAGAGGCTCTGGTTGGTCAGAGGGTGAAGTCCTAGACATCAGATTAAGACAGGCTAAGTATAAGCCGATTGTTGGCAAGGCTTACATTCCACTACCTCCATCATTAGTTGCAAAACGAGCAGTTCTAAACATAAAGAATACAGACAACAAATGTTTCATGTGGTGCGTTCTTGCTAGGCTGCATCCTGTCCGCAAAAACGCAGAGAGAGTGTCTAACTATGAACCTTACATCAATGATCTTAACTTTAGAGGAATATCCTTTCCTGTTAGTGTAAATCAGATTGATCAGTTTGAAGAACAAAACAAACCAATAACTGTTAATATATACATATGGGATGAGGAAACAAATCTACAGCCGATTAAAGTGTCCAAGAACAGTCCAACGATTGACGAACCAGACAAAAATCATGTTGACTTACTACTGATGTTTTCACCAACAGGGCTACCGCATTACACATTGATACGAACAATGAGTAGATTATTGGTGCATACTACAAAACAACATAGCAAACAAGAATTCTGTAGAAAATGTTTAACAAGAATTCCATCTGTTAAAGCAGCGAGCGAACATATAAAACATTGTATCAGCCCAGTTGACTGTGATACAGAACTAATTACGCCCGGAGAAGGCAGTAAAGTTAGTTTTAAGAACTGGAAACGGTTGCAAACTAGTCCATATGTTGTTTACGCAGACTTCGAATCACTCATTGTTCCTTATGAAGGACCAACCCTACAGAAACTTCCTAAAAACAGTCTTAATGAGTAATCATCAGATTTGCTCATTTGCCTTCATCATTGTTAGGTCGGATGGCGCCCATTCAAAGCCAGAATTATACAGAGGACCAAATGCTGCAAAATACTTCTTAAAACGCATGCAGCAAGTGCGTAATGCCTGTTCTAATAATCTAAATTTATCTGAAATCATAATGACGCCTGAAGACCAACAACAGTATGACTCAGCCACTCACTGTTGGATTTGTGGTTTAGACCTCTCCCCAGACGCAGAGAATCCAACAGTAAGAGACCATGATCACATTAGTGGAAAGTTTAGAGGAGCCGCACACAGTAATGCAATCTTCAACTAAAGTTTTGAACCAAAAACATGGAAGCTGCCCATCTTCTTTCACAACTTGCGAGGTTATGACTCCACATCTTATAATGCAAGCAGTAACCAGCGACTTCAGGGTGTCATGCATTGCACAGTCATCAGAAAAGTACATGTGTTTCACTTTAAATAACATGTCTTTCTACGACTCTATGCAACACATGATGGGTTCATTAGAGTCACTGGCTATGTCCTTAAAGTCCTGCCCAATAACAGAAGAATATTTTGACCCAACTCTTGTTAGAAAGGGCGTTTACCCCTTATGAGTACATGAAACAGTTGGGAAAAGGTTTTGACGAAGATACACTTCCGCCTAAAGGCGCATTCTTTTCTAGTCTTAGAGGAAAGGACATCAGTGATTCTGATTACCAGCATGCTCAAGATGCGTGGCAGAAGTTAGAGTGTAAAACGATGGGAGACTATCATGATTCCTATTTAATGGCGGATACCTGTTTGTTGGCGGACGTCTTTGAAAATTACAGAAAAACCTGCATGAAACATTATAGTCTAGATCCTGCGCATTATATTTCTGCGCCTGGGATGAGTTGGGATTCTTTTTTAAAATTTACTGGTGTACAGATTGACCTGTTGTCTGACCTACCAATGCTTCAGATGATTGAAAACGGATTGCGTGGCGGAATTAGTATGGCGTCTCACCATTACTGTAAAGCAAACAACAAATACTTAGACAACTATGATCCAAGTAGGAAGTCTAACTATCTTATGTATTTAGATGCAAACAATCTGTATGGTTGGGCTATGAGTCAATCACTTCCATTACGTAACTTTAAAATGTACACAGGAGGTGTAAAAGACATTCAAAAGTTTTTAAAATGGCTTCAGAGTCTAGAAGCTGATCAACAACGGGGGCTTTATTCTAGAAGTTGATTTAGAATATCCTCATGAACTTCATGACCTGCATAATGACTATCCATTAGCGGCAGAAACCCTAAAGGTGTCAATGACAGAACCGCCTAAACTTGTGCCTAATCTTCGTGACAAAAAAAATTATGTCTGTCATTACAGACTTCTCCAATTTTATTTAAGACATGGTTTAAAGTTAACAGCTGTTCATCGTATAATTGCATTTGATCAAGAACAGTTCATGAAACCATACATAATGAAGAACACTGATCTCAGAACTAAATCCACAGATGCTTCAGAAAAAGACTTTTTCAAGTTAATGAACAACAGCTGTTTTGGAAAGACTATGGAGAATCCGCACAAGCGTAAAGATGTTAGATTGGTCACCAGAGAGAACGATGCAATTAAGCTAACTTCTAAACCTAATTATCAGGACTTCAGAAGATTTCATGATCAGCTTTTTGGTATAATGATGAAAAAAAAGAAAGTCAAATTGGATAAGCCCGTTTTTATTGGGTTTACTGTTTTAGAGCTGTCAAAGCTTTTGATGTTAGAATTTCTTTACGACTACTTTAAACCCTTGTATCCAGAGTCCAGAGTTCTGTACACAGATACAGATTCCTTTGTTATAGATATCCCTACTGAAGATATCTATAAAGACATGGAATTAGAAGTAGCTAAAGGGCATGCGGGATGGTACGACACATCTGATTACCCTAAAGATTCACCTTTGCATTCAGTTATTAATAAGAAGGTTTTAGGTAAGATGAAGGATGAATTATCTGGAGGTGTGATCAAGGAGTTTATTGGTTTAAGGTCGAAAATGTACAGTCTTTCAAGCCAAAAAAAAAGTTGTCAAAAAAGCAAAGGGAATATCTCGTAGTGTTGTGCAATCAAGCATATCACATGACAACTATAAAAAAAGCATTGTTTGACAATAAGACTTTTCATCATGACAACGTAAAACTACGATCTAATCTACATGAGATCAACACAACTGTTGTAACAAAGAAGTCATTAGATAGAACAAACACAAAACGTTTTCATATGCAATCGGGCATTGGAAAACAGCATAATTACATACCTTCTTCATCCGCGGGTTTATATTTTTCCTCAAATTTATCTAGAAGCTCAATCATATCAATATCCAATTCAGACAAAATTTTTCTCATGTTTGCTTGATGTGCACGAATTTTTTTTATTTTTTCAAGATATTCTTTATCCCATATTTTGATAATCAAAATTTGGGATTTTGGGCGTAGGCGATCAGGATGCGTTGCCATGTACCGATGAATCCACTTAATTGTTTCCTTAATAGCTGAACACGTATCATATGATTCTTGTATTAATTCTAAGGTCTCTTTTTTTATCATCATTTTAGTTTCATGTAAGATTTCTTCCTTTTGAGCTTCCATTTTAAACTCAAATATATTTACGTAAATTAATTAAGCGGAACTGTGTCTGGTGGGATTATCTGCAGTTCTTCCTTCACAAAAGATCTTCGGGGGGCTGGTCGTTTTGTTGTGTCAGTTTCTCGTAAATAATACACTGGCGGATTCATTTTCACAATTTTTTTTATCTCATATGGATCAACACTCCAAACTGGATCTGTTGCCCTGATGCGAGTGTCCCCTTCCGCTTCTCCCGGCGAATAAAGGTATCTCACTTTCAAACCAAATGGCAATAGTTTGCTGGATGAACTGGAGTCTCCTTCAACAACATTTATTGTTTGTTTTCTGATTGCTTGTACTGGTTTTAGCCCTTTAAATTCTTCATTATTCATTGCGCGCAAAACTGAGGGCAGTCTTCTAACCCATTCTGTGTTGCGAGAATTGTCAATCAGCTCTCTGTGATACTGGTAGGAGAAAAGTCTTTCAGATAACTGTTTGTTAAAGTTTTCAACCAAAGCCTGTGATCTGTGAACTCCTGGAATGCCTCTTTTAATAGTAACTCTATGTTTTAACAATAATTGATTAACTTGACCTTTAAATTCTTTTCCATCATCGACTTGAATCATGCGAGGATAAGTTAAAGGGCCTCGTTGGTATATCAGCTGTATAGCAACAGCAACAGCAGAAGCACTCTTTTGTGTTAATGGTTCCGCATCTTTGTATCTTGAAGCTATATCAATGACTGTAAGCGCGTACTTAAATCTTTTTCGTCTAATCGTATCATGGGTAAATATAGAAGATCCATTTGATGGGTGTCGTTCGGTATTGTGTTAACAAAGTGTGGTCTCTGTAGTTTTTTTAGGCGCTGGTAGATAAATTTGCCAAATCGCTTGTTTAGATAACCATTCTTTTGCTGTTTGTTCACTAACTCCCGCTGCTTGGCTTAGCTTTTTAATTGCTGTGATTCCCTTCCAATATCCTTTTGGCGAATAATAGATCTTGTTCATTTTTTATTCAGCCAATACTTTGTGCAACAAAATACACAGCGGTCATACCAAAGACAATAAACAATATTTCTTGAATCTTTTGTTTTTCTGATGGTTGATAGTAATCGCTGAATTTTGGTGGGGGCAATGTTTCAACTTGTTGGCCTGTTACTAGAAAATATTCTTTTATTGCCTGGTCAACATCTTTAAATGTGTAAGCTGCATGTCCCTGTTGTTTAAGTCTGTCGTTAATAAAATCTAACTGCTCCATTCTTTGCTTTTCATAGGTGTCTTGTGCAGCGGCTAGTTGCTCCATAGCTCTGTTATGTCTTTTTCTCTCATCATTATTTTGTAGTTTACTAAACGCGTAATTACTTCCGCTGAAAGCAAGCGCGTTGACCGCTGCGCCGCCTATCATCATTACGAGTGAAGCCATTTTTATAAATGTATTTTTTTTACATATTTATATTTTCTGGAATTATTCCTTGCTTAACTAGAAAATCTTTCGTAGCAAATGAAGCTGTAATGACAGCAATCAACTTTGCTGAGTCTTCAAAATCTAGCTTGCCAAGATCTGCTGGTTTTATTCTTAACAAGCTTTTACCAAGCATTGTGTATCCTACACTTAGACCTCCAATAACAGCAGAATGGTATACGAGGTTGGCAACAGTTTTTTCGGTGCTCATTTTTTAAAAATAAAATAATATTTATTATTAATAAAACATGAACTGCGATGATTTACTTCCTGAACTTATGATTACAAATGATCAAGTTGATGACCAAGCTATTATGCGCCAAAAGGAAAGGCTGTATTCTTTGGCGGCGTGTGGAAAAACAAAACAGTACCTCGGAAATGAACTCAGCATAGAACAGATTCAACAGATGTCGCCACAAGACATTCTAAAGTATCACAACAGGTATGAAGCGCAACTGGGGTCAAGAATGGTCAAAAGTGTCGGACAAACTGTTCTTAGTTTGTACACTAAACTAATTAGTAGATTTGCGCCCATTGATTCTGAACAAGATTTTATGTATGATTTAACGCAGGATCCAGTTTTAACAAAGTCATTAGAGTCTCTAGGATGTGATCTATATTACAGATTTGGAACATTATTGTCGCCAGTAATTATGGGGTTAATTACGTTTAATCATATAGATTTTATTTCCCTTAAAAATGACCGAGCAGAAAACGTTGATGGAGAAAGTGACCCGTGAAAAGAATCCTGGGTGCGTTGAAGCAGGGAAAATATTAGCAGAGTGGAACAAAAAAAGAAAATTAGAGTTACAACATATAACTCATAATGAAAAAACACCAGTTGTGCCAGAGCCACAACAAGAACAAGTTGTTTCAAGTCCCGCAACACCAAAGTATTCATGGATTATTTGGATTAAAAGAGTTGGCATTTTTGGCGCCATTGCTGTTGGTGGGGGTGGTTATTACGTTTATAAAACATATAAAGAAAGACAGCAAAAACCAAAGCAGCCCAAAAAATCACAGCCACTAAATACAAAATCTGAACAAAAAAGAATACCAGAACTGCCAACAACAAAATCTCATTTTGATCCATTTGATATGCAGTAATATTTCAAAAACAATAAATAATTATAAGTGACTTGAATAAGAACTTAATAACGACTTGATGACGACTTCATGAAAACTTAAATAAGAACTTGATAAGAACTTGATGACGACTTGATAAGAACTTAATGACGACTTGATAAGAACTTAATGACGACTTGATGACGACTTGTTAAGAACTTGAATAAGTACTTGAATAAGTACTTGAATAAGAACTTGTTAAGAACTTGATGATGACTTGTTAAGAACTTGATGTTGACTTGTTAAGAACTTAAATAAAAACTTGTTAAAAACTTAAATAAGAACTTGAATAAGAACGTGATGCCGACTTGAATAAGAACCTAGAACGACTTAATGACGATTTTTTCATAAAACACAATTAATTGTTACATTCTTTTCCGGGGAGACAACTCCTCTTCACTTCTGAAGGGTTTGCTGCCTTTATGTAGTACTCTAGGTCAGACATGTCTGGCCACGGCTTACTCAACTGCATAATTGCCGAGTCGAAGCGTCGCACTGTTTCCTGGTTCGTGTCGAGTTACACATAACGGAGTCGGGGCGTCGTTTACTGCAGGCCGCCACGCGGCATTGTATAAATTTAGACGGCTAAATTCCCCACCGGCGTCGTTTAGTGCAGGCGTTAGCCATCACGCGGCATTGTATAAATTTAGGCGGCTAAATTCCCCACCTCAAAATAATCTTTTCCCAATTTTATGTATTAAAAGCAGCATTTTTATATTCAATCTAATAAAGTATTTAAAATAAATTTTATTAAAAAGTAGTGACTAAAAAGTAAGGTAAGATGCACTTTGTTAATTAGCTTTTAATTTTGTTTTACAAAAATAAAAAAACAACTTTACACTAGGCAAGTAGACACCATAGAATTGTAAAGCTTTCTGTGTGCTGGGTATATATATAAATCTTAAAATATATAACTTTGAGAATATGCCTGCGGTAGTTTTATATTCTTGTTTGTCATGGTATTGCAAAAGTCTAAATTTGGCCCTCTTCCCTGCCCTCTAGTGACTCTTCCCATTTCGTGTTTCGTTTGTCTGGGTCACTGGCGCGGCTATAAACGCCCGTAAACCACATGTGTTGTGTTGTCTGGGTCACTGGCGCGGCTATAAACGCCCGTAAACCCAAATCTGGAAAAGTCACTAAAAAGGGGGTAAGGGGACTGCCCCAAATTAGAAAAATAGTAAGCAGGCAACCAAGTATAAAAGTATACTACTGTTGGAGGCATATTCTCAAAACCCTTCACATCTGGCCGTGTTATATGTGACCCTCTGGGTCTGACTTGGGGCCCTAGGGCGCCATAGGGTCTCAAGTGAGATCCAGAGGTGATCAGTAATGCGGCCAGATGTGAAGAGTTTTGCAGAAATTTATTTCACATTTGATGAATGTATGCGGGAAAATGATGTTATTGATCAAGAAAAATGAAGGATTAAGCAAAAACTTAAGTCTCAAAAGTTTTCTAAATTAGTGTTAAAAACAGATAATCCTACACATTATGTATGTTTGTAAAGTGTTTACTATTAGAGAACTATAAAATAGGCATTCTGGGTAAGCCGGCGGAGCAACAGCGGAGCCGGGTGAGCCAGAATGCCTATTTTATAGTTCTCTTCTGTCAATACTTTTGGTGTTGAATAGATGGTAGATTGAGTTATTTATGGCGCTGTTCACTTTGTAGGGTTTTCAACTTGAGGCGTGGGTCCAACTGGCGGAGTGCACTGGAGGGGGGTGTTCGTGCTGTCCTGGGCCTCTTCTCTCTGCAGTGGCATGGCTGTCTTCTCTGAGGCCAGGACTCGCCTTTGCTCTCCAAGGGCCTTCCTTTTTCAACAGCCAGTAGGCCTGCCTACCTTCTGAGCAGATGGTGTCTTCCCTGGCGTCTTCCCTCCCAACAGCTGACCAGTGCTCTTCATTTCGGACCTTGCTGCCCTGTGCCCAGTCGCAGGAGTGGGACCAGCTGTTTTTAAATCATGCTCTTCTGCGCCCAGCCTCAGAAGCATTATCATGTTGACTGCCATCAACGCATCCGCAATTGAGGTCAGATTGGTAATCATCACCACAAGCAGTTTTTTTTTTATATGTGTGTGCGAGTCTTCACTACTTTGGACAGCAACACACCTGACCAGTGATGGGAATTTTGATAGGATTGAATTCATATCCAGAAGGACTCGCCTGTTAATCTTCTTTGAAAAATGTTAGAAATTCCTTTTGTTGTTATTGGTTTGTGTCATGAATAGTGTACTAAATTCTTTTTCAGCCTAACAGGGAGTGTGAGTGTGAACATGTGGACAGCAACAAATTAATTTATATATTGATGTAGTTCATGTGCTAAAGAGTCATTTCCATCTTTTCATTGTTTATTAAACGTTTCCATCATTTCATTATTTATTAAATGTACACTCCTTGCTAAATTCCTGTTTGTGCTGTTATGAGTGAGTGAAAGAAAGAATTGGTAGAACACACAACCAACCTACACACCTCACATCCACGAGACAGATTTGACAGATCCATTTGCAAGCACCCCCTCATTCCACTCTGTGACAGGAAGATCAGTCATGTAAACGAACGACATGGCACATAGAAAGATCACAGAAGCAAACTACATGACATTCAATAACATTATAAAACAACTAGATAAAAAGAAGAAAAAGGACACAACTACCCATTACTTGGAACGTAGATAAAGTGAATGTAAATAGGAATTTGTCGTAGATAAAGTGGTTACAGAAATCTGTGAACAGTTCTTTCCGCACAAAAACGTGTAAGAAAGCTCAATCACCAACCTAATGAAAGAGGAAGAGGATACACATGAAGGGCATATTTGAAACGTCAAAGAATATAACAACAAAATAAATACAATATATAACAAAATAGAGGCTCAGACATATGATGGCTATTTTTTTCAAATTTCCTTTTTTTTTTAATTATTCTTTTTATGTTGAGACAATTTGGATCTCTTATAAACATGTTATCAAACCTTTGTTTTAAACTCAAGAAATATCCCTAACACAAAAAGAGGATGAAGTGATGTACTTTCCTTTTGATAAGTTTCAGTTTCAGTTTCATCAAGGAGGCGTCATTGTGTGCGGACTAGTCCATATACGCTACACCACATCCGCTAAGTTTTGAGACCACATTACGCATGATTTGAAGCTGATGGATAAATGAACTAACAACTAAGATGAGACAATAGAAGAAGAGGGTCTCGTGGTAAAATAGAAAGTGGAGACTCGTTTGTCTCTTAATTTTTTGCAGATAATGCAAACAATTGAAATGTCTCTTCAATCGTTCACTAACGAGGACCAAACTGGTTTTAAACATTATGGATGTATCGCAAAACACGATTAATCTGTCATCTAACTGATTACTTGACAGCTGAAAACAAATCAGGTCTACGACTGGTTCTTTCTCAATATTTTTAAATAGGCATTCTTTTCTCTTAATAGTACTTTAACGTCAAAAATTCTTAAGTCATTTTGCTTTGGATCACATATGTACCAGTGATGCAAAATTTACAATAAAAGCATTGAATCTGTTGTGAATGTAAGTGGATGCTCATTGCAATTGTTCCCAATACTGGGAGGAACAAGACAAGGAGACTCAGTTTTCCTTGGCCTTTACAATAAAATAACCATGCTGATAATGACAATAGAGAAATGATAATAGCATATTTCCACAACGCTTTCCAACAGCTCAAACCTCTCTCTATCAGTGGTACACATGCGCACTCAAACGCACTCAGACAACATGCACGTCGGCTGTGTACACCTCCTCACCCACCTGCGCCCATCCTCACTCCCTCCTCATCTCATCTGTCCCCACCACATGCACGCACTCACATCAACTCACACACAGAGCAGACGTTTCTCACTACGTCAGACCTCTTTCACCAGTAGCACACAGGCCGAGGCAAACTGGGAGAAAAAGCAGAGGTATCAAAATGAATTGCACAGTGTAAAAGATTCCGTGAAGAGAAACATTTTATGAAACGTTTTAAAAGATGACAGTGATTGTCTGTGATGGATATAGATAGATTAGGAGTTTCAAATGTGGGGACCTATTGCAAAATGGATCCTTTGTTCGTTGTATTTTTCTTTACCAGTATTTGGGGTGCAAGGAATCATGTCAACAAGAGATCAGAAAGCCCGATGGAACGTAAATGTCTGAAAGCTCACAGGGATGCTGAGGGCAGTTCCAACACAAATATGGAAGCAAAGATAGGAAGTTTTGTATTGTACTCTTTCTTCAACAGGAAACCAATGCATCTTTAGAGATGTGTACTCTCCTAACATTTATGTGATTCATGAATATGAAATCGACAGCAGAATTTGAAAGTTACTGAAGAAGTCTGGGGAGTTTTGGAATAACAACGGACTGTTTTGACTGAATGCATGCACTTAGGTCTTGATTGCATATGGAATATGATTCTGTCTAAGGGAGCTGATATGCCCGAGTTCAGCGTGAACAGCCTGCAATATCTTGTTGATGCTTTTGTTCATGGAGAAATTCTGAGCAAATAAAGACAGACAATGTATCTGATCCTGCAATCAGGAATGGTCAGAACAAAGGCATAACGGGAATTATAATAAGAAACGTGACATATCAAATACCACAGTATGCTGACCACACAGAAGTGATCATAATGCAGAGAAAAAGCCATTAAAGGAAAGACTTGTATTGCTCTTCTTGATGTAATTAAAGGCCTACTCTCAAGACTGGCGACAATTTGTCAGACACAAGTCTATAGGTTATAATCATCGTATGGGGTTCATTTTGCCCAAAAGATTGTGTTTAACTTTAATGAATGAAAAACGACAACCAACCAACCAACCAAACAAAAACACTCTTGCTTACATGTTCAAACCCAGTGCCAATGACAGAAAACTGTGACGTCACACTGGGGCTGCTTGCATCCTTCTGATGTTAACAAAAGTAATAACAAAGTCTTAACTGAAAATGTGCCTGTTGTCGCTGTTCGGTGAGTCGCCAGGGGTATTGCAGTCACACAGGGTTGATACAGACTAAACTTAGATCTGCAGTGCTTGCCAGAAGTCCGGGATAATTGTAAATGTATGTGTTGTTGAAAGAGAGAGGAGACGCAAGCAATGACGCAGTATGTGTGGTACGCAGGACAACATTCCCAGTTCCACAGAAGGGGGAGCAGATGACTACAACAGAAAACGTCCTTGTCTTCGCCGAAATCTTGTGCCCTCAGTTCATGAGTGTGTGGTATTGATACGAGTTCTGACTGAATCATCACCGCAAACCACGTGGAGCGCTACACCAGGTCGATTGATCTGACTCGCATCGAGCGGCCAACTCGTTCGAACAGACGACTGACGTCGAATTGAAGAGAAGGTAAGCAGTTCTAAGATTTGTTTGATTACTTCCTTCCCTTGATTTCGGGTGAGTACGCCCACTTTGATGGATTGTTATGGCTTGATATGAAATGATTCAAGTGTTCATTTTTACTATTTGTCAAACACTTGATAAATCTCGTCAGTTCGACAAATTATTAGCAGTCTCGACCATAGACTTTCAAGGCTGTAATTGTTTATTCAATAGTAATGAAAATCATCATCTATATATGCCCCTTACGCCCAAGGATTAAAAAATTCTGCAAAAGACAAAGACATCAGGTAACCGCTTTCCTATTATATTTTCTTCAAGGATGGTTTCCAAACAGGTTTAGCAGTTTTGTACAGTATTCAGTTCTAAATTGTTCCGCGCCTACCATTTGTAGTGTCAGTTATACTCATAGCATTCAAATCAACATCTGTAGCAATAATACTGAGCCCATTTAAAATCGGTACTTTGTGGACAAAAAAAAAAAGAAAAAAAAATGAAACGTTTTCAAAGAAATGCGGATGTTTAGTCTTCTTTTTATTGTCATGTCTCTCTCTCTTCTTAAAAAGAAATCTGCACCAATGTATTCTTGACTAAGGTAATTTGTTGACAATGACTGTTTGGGGTGATAAGTCCACTCAGCGAGAGAGAGAGAGAGAGAGAGAGAGAGAGAGAGAGAGAGAGAGAGAGAGAGGAGAGAGAGAGAATAGTCTATTTAACCAGGTTATAACACATAAAAATTATGACATCTAACAGGAGTAGCATTTTATGAACAAAGAGTAAAAAGAATACGATGGATAAATTCATGTAATGAAAATGAAGTGAACCATCAGACTGGCAACTGATAGGCGTTGAAGGAATACAATTCAGAGTATGCGTAATGTTTTCCTTCCTGGATGGCATAAACCAACGTAGTCCAAATTACATTACGTTGGAACATAAGTTTTACTCTAAAATGACCAAGAACATGACATTTGAAAAGGAACTGGACTTTGGTCTCCTCTGAAACTCTTTTCTCAGTGTACTGTAGCACGAAGCACTGGCATTATTTCAGATAATCCATCCCTTTATCTGATGAAAACGAGTGGTTGATGTCTGGTAGCATTCATAACAGACTTTCCACGATATACATGGAGCTAATAGACAGACAGACAGACAGACAGACAGATAGATAGATAGATAGATAGATAGATAGATAGATAGATAGATAGATAGATAGATAGATATACACCCGATAGGGTCTTTCTCTAAAGAAGTGATTGACTGTGTTGCCTAGGTAAAAATGTCTTGAGGTCTGGAAGAACTTATGAGTGGGCTCAAAAGGGAGGAAAGGTGTGTGTGTGTGTGTGTGTGTGTGTGTGTGTGTGTGTGTGTGTGTGTGTGTGTGAAGAAGGGAGGATGAAGGCGTGTGGGAGAGAAAAAAGACAGAAGGATGGAGACAACTAGCAGTAAAATGGATGGATGCAAAAAAAAAAAAAAAAAAAGAAAAAAAAAATTATGAAGAGGAGAGGAAGGGAGTAAGGGCAAGACGAAACATATCAGAGTAAAACAGACTTAAAACAAGCCAACAAAGACATAAGAGCAAAACATGGACACAAGACAAGCTACACACAAAGAAAGAAAAACCAGAGAACGAAAGGAAGGCACTTACTTTCCCCTTTCTGAGAAACAAACAATTAAAAACGGATCTAGTTGCAAAGCGAGAGGACTGCTGGCGGAAATCTAAACAAATCTTAAATAAATGTTAGCGAACCGCCCAGAGAACGTGGACAAACGAGTCACAAGACGAAACACAACGCGTTTCGACCTCTTAGGTCTTCATCAGGTGAGACATTAACGAATAAAACAATGAAAATTCACTTAGCTTTGATCGCTTCAGATCACTTCGCAGGGTTCAGCGCAAGTTCACCTGATGAAGACCTAAGAGGTCGAAACGCGTTGTGTTTCGTCTTGTGACTCGTTTGTCCACGTTCTCTGGGCGGTTCGCTAACATTTATTTAAGATTTAATTAAAAACGGTTTTCGCACAATATGCGGAATGAAGCTTCGTACCTGACAAGAGAGCACAGCACAGGCAGATGTTCGAAGACTGAAGACCAAGGTTGCTGTTGACGTGTGTGCAGTTACTATTTATACCATTCTGTATGCCCT